>JAFFST010052103.1:110532-139251 GCA_022414735.1 Noturus placidus
CCACTTCATGATTGTGTCCCACCTGTTGTGGATTCTTCACAAAAAATTACAGTTTTATATCTTTATGTTTGAGTCCTGAAATGTGGCAAAAGGTCGAACAGTTCAAGGGGGCCGAATACTTTCGCAAGGCACTGTACATCAAAAAACAAATTAATCAGATTACAGGTACAGTTTGTAAAATATGGGAATACTATCAAGATTACAATATTTTTTTATTTAAAACCATTTAAAAAAATCTTTTGACATAGCACAATATTGACAACTACATGATTATTGGTCTGGTTCTCTCTTGCCTGTTGTGGCTCATGTGAGCAACCTGGTGCATGCACAAATAAATTTTAATTTGAATTAGAAATTAACACAAATTGTTCTCTGAAATGCTTTTGTTAGGGACCATACGTCCTCTTTTTCCTGGATATGTCCTCTTTTTCAGACCAAAAAAAGCATCCGGCTGGGATTTCTAAATTTGAGAAAATGTCAGGGATTTGGCTTTAGTTTCATTATGATGTCTTTATGGTCTAATATTGCATCATGTATGAGCATATTTGTGTTGCTTTAACCCCTCTCTGTAATTCCCACCTTCTCGCACTCCAATTGGTCGATTATAAAATCTTGCAGCAACTACTGGCTAAATTCCTGTCTCTCAACCATTAACTTACTCTCAGCAAAAACAGTTGCTTGACAATAGCAGCAAATGACAGCTGTCCTGAGTTGAAACAATGCCCTTGGCCATATAAGGTTATTTTTAAATTTATTTTACCACATTGCTTCATATAACATGACCATTCAAATGTGTAAATGTATATTTACACATATATACATAATATACTATTTAAACAGTATATTAAAATCTGCATTCATAGTACCACAGTTTTGAACACTATCAAGACCCCCTACACCTCCTAAAAAAAGGTGTCCTCTTTTTGGAAAAACAGAATATGGTCACTGTAGCTTTTGTGAAGTAAAGTATTGGGACCACGTGACACTTTAATTGCCGACAGGTCGACGCCATTCAACTAATTATGTGACTTCTAAGAACTAAAGAAAGGGTTTCACAACAATGTGGGTAAGAACTTACGCAATCATTAATGTTACCATTTTTTTGGTAAATAATTTTTCTAAACTATACAGATCCCCTCCTCACCTCAATATTATCGGCTATTTTGTGTAGGCGTATGACATTAAACTAATTATGTGATGTCTAAAAACTAATTGAGGGGTTTCACAGCAAGTGGGGTTGAATATTTATGCAACCATGACTTTTAACATTATTTGGGGGTAAATAATTTTGTATCTGGAGATAATCCCAGGAAATATACAAAAGCGGTCAGAATACACAATCATAGGGTGAATATGTGAACCTCTACACAGACAAAAACTCAAGCTAGAGATTAAACCTTGAGTAACAGGTCATCCCAGGATGCCACATGCACACACCTACAATAATTATTAAAATACACTGCAGTTACTCCTTGGATTCTTCTTCAGGTGCTGTGAATATTGTTGTGTATTTTCAAAATACAAAAATACTCCTAAAATCTCAGTGAGGATTGCATGTGACAGTGGAGGAGCAGTGACAACAAGTCAATAGAATCTGTCAAAATATGTGTGATGTAGTTCAGCTAGATAGAGAGCTAATGTGAAACAGTCCAAAACACACACACACACACACACACACACACACACACACACACACACACACACAAACATGGCAGGTAAAATTCCATGACACTATACAGATCCTTGCAGGATACTTTATTAAAGATAGAAAAATTGATTATTCTGTCACTAGTAATGTTTTAAGGAAACCAGCCCTTTCCTTTAAACTTTTATAAAATGTACAATTCAACACATGACTGATGCATTTAAACATTTAGATGGTGCACACAAACTAAGCTAAGTGATTTTCATGTAGTTACTCATAGTAACTCATTCCCCTAATGACAAAGGACCTGGACAAAAAAGATGCCAACTCTGGGGTTTGGCTGAGAGTTTTAGGCTGCAAAATAACCTTTGTGTGACCAGAGCTAATGTGGAGGGGTTGCATTGTATTGTGTGAATTCTGCTAAATTTCCACTTGCCACAATAATCACAAAAACTTTAAAAAATAATAGTCTTCAGCAAGTGGTGTTTAAAATCAATACTCTCAAAAATGGTTAAAATGGTGTGGAAATAAGCTTTATCTTTGTTGAAAAATCCCTGTGTAGTTTTAGAGCTGTAAATAGTTGCAGTTGCATTGGGAGAGAAGAATATTGCTTTCAAATTTAATTTCTCACAGTCCATGATGGGGGAGGAAGCAATATTGCATAAAGCAGCACATTTGGCCACAAGTGAGTGAGTCTATCTACACCCAATACTGTGTTACTGTCTTTTAGAGATGAAGAGAAGACAGTGATCATTTGCATGTCAGACAAAGAGATCTGCTGTTCTATTTTCAGATTTGTCTGACCATCTGATGCTGAAGCATACATTCATCATACAGCAAGCTCCCTGTGGAGAGGAGATCTGCTCCTACAGTCATTATGCCTGACACATTGTGAGCTGAAACGGACACTTTCAATCAGTTGGGAAGCTAGAATGTGGTACTGGGGGGAATGTGCTTCGTTTTTGTAGGCTACTACACTTGTATTGAAATCCTGACTAGGAAATGACAACCCTTGAGAAATGTTTTCCAGTGATAGAAACACTGGTAAAGGCTTGAGGGAATTTATGTAGCACTGTGGAGACAGGTTTGCCAGATACCAATTACTTTTTCTTTGGTGTGCCAGTCACAAAAAACAACCCAGGCTTCTCTACTAACAGACAGCCTCAAGGTACTACAACGAAACTGCTGAAGTGAGAAAAAAACTGCTGAAAAGAGAAAGCTCAGATACCGTGCTTAAAGTCTCTTATCCTTAACATGCTAAAGAGGAAAAATGCTACAGTGGACAACATGGGACATAACAAACAAAGAATTTGGCCTTACAAAATGGGCATTGTTAAATGTACTCTTTCCACAGTTTGAAATCAAAACAAATCCAAAAAATCCCTGATAAGCAACTAATCTAAGCAATTAAAGCAACTAATATTTATTTATTTAATCAGCATTTAATTGAATATGCAATAACTAAAATGTAAACATAATAAATAAGACCATTTACAATTTAAAATGTGTAATCATTTTGATCAAAAGCATCATCCACATCAGTCTACCTAGGCTCTTCTCATGAGGTGAAGGTGACATGTGACCTCATTGTTATCTCTTTACTCAACTGATTACTGTTTGCACCTGCATGCTGAAATAATCGTTGATTAATTATTCTCTCATTACAATCATTTAAAGATGATAATTTTGTGAATTGTAATCTCTATAGAGTAAAAAACAAACTGTGTACATCGCAGAAAATTTGATAGTTGGTATTTATATTATTTATCTATTAAGCTTATGTTTGTATTGCTATGGCACATATCCAAAAACATGACATTCATAATGTTTTGTTAAAGTAGAGGCATTAAAGTATGATAAAAATAATTTTGGTCACAATTAGACTTTCTCCCTGCATTTTTGAATGTTTGCCAGAATTCAGTCACAGCTACAGTTGCAATCAAAATTATTCAACCCCCATTGCAAATCAGGTTTATTCATGGGCATTCATTCTGTCTTTTTTTCATCTATTCTATTTATTTATGTCTATTCCTTTTTAATATATTTCCATTTGTTAAGGACGATAGGTTTGTGCCTAGTCAATTAACTTTTGATATTTGCACACCCAGGAAGCAGGCGAGGCTAACGTGAGTTATTACACGTTACATTACATTCACTTGCATATCCTCACGCTGAGTTCCTTGGACAACCCCCAAGGTCCATACCATGGCTACGCCCTTGGGTTTATTGTCAAAATTTATAGACTTTCAGCTGTTTGCAATGAACAATTCCAACAAAAGAAAGTGAAGAAAGTGATTTCCCTAAATTCAACTGAAAATGCAACTTATAATCATTTCTCCATTTTCAAAATCGAAGAGAAACTGAGAGAAGTCATTATGTATTGCATTTTCAGTTGAATTTGGGGAAACCACTCAAAGCATTCATTGTATTGAGCTATTTCAATTGCTCTTGCTTGATTTGTTCATTGCAAATGCTGAAAGTCTGTAAATTTTGACAATAAACTTGATTTGCAAAGGGGCTTGAATAAATTTTATTGCAACTGTATGTTAAAGGCAGAGTTTCCCACAGAGCACAGTAAGTGTAAATAGCAGTGAGTGAGCTTCATTAAGATGCAGCTCTGGCTGAATCGGTGAGATGGTAATGTGGAGCAAAACAGCTCAGTTTGAATTCTTTCAAAACTCTGCTCTGATTTCTGATTTCTCACTGACTGCATTCACATTCATATGTAAAATGTATCACATCTTCTGATCCAGAAGCGACCATATCTAAGCAGCTCATGATTTGATTTGATTTTGATTCAGATCTTGATGGAACTTCATTCTTAAGTATTTGACCCCTCTGCGAAACATGACTTAGTACTTGGTAATGACTTAGTACTTGGTAATGACTCCTTCCCTCAGCCAGGGCATTGAAAATGAAAAGTAATTACTAAGTCATTACCAAGTACTAAGTCATGTTTTGCAGAGGAGTCAAATACTTATTTCCCTCATTAAAATGCAAATCAATTCATGATCATTCTGTCTCTCACTGTTCAAATAAACCAACTATTAAAATTATAGACTGATCATTTCTTTGTCAGAGGGCAAACGTACTAAATAAGGAGGAGATCAAATACTCCCCCCCCCCCACTGTATGAGTTCAAACTCAACACTGTCAAGCTGCCACCCCATGCTGAAAAAAACAACAGCAATTGAAAACCTCATAGAATCAATGGTTAGAATGGGAATTGTATGGGCTTTAATGGAAACTGGAATGGTCCCTATTGGACACTACTGGTAATTTGTTGCCTTCTATTGGTGGCATGTTATGTCTAGTGGATACCATTAAGGACCAGTAATGGTAATGTTTTTATAGGTTTTGTAATGGTTTTTGTAGTGGAATTTCTTTCATGGTTTCTGTTATATTATTCAACAGGAACTGCTGAGCCCAAATGCCCAGTTGTATAAATGAGGTAAATGTATGAGTGTGAGTACATAACTCATACTGGCCATGTGATGGCACTCAGTCATCACTTAAAAACAGTTTACCCTGATTCCCACCTTCAAAAAGATTTTGGTCAAGGTTAAGGTTAAACATTGTGGTGGCTTTTGACTTGAGATAATCTCCTGACCACAAATATTTTTAATTAAGATAAACACTAAACTAACATAGAAATTGAAGTCATTTAGCATGCTTTAAAACGGTGCATACATTTCACTTGTGATCATGTCTTTGAGATGTGAATAATCTGTGATTACATGTGAAAATTTGAAGCCACATTTCAACATCCTGTGGCCTGTAAATGAACATAATTCCATTCAACATAATCTTAATAATATGTGGTAAGTAAAACCACATTAATAAATAATCATGTATAGTATTGGGTGTAAGCAGGTGAAAATAAATGACAGATAAATCTAAAACAATAAATGTGAATCATCTAAAATGGGCAAATTTACATGGGAATATTGTGATTATTCATGTTTAGCGTTTCATTGTGATTTTTCAAGCTTGTGTGACTTTTCTGTGTTTGCCTCTGACTGCAAGTCAAAACAAAATCTGAAATCCATCCATCCATCCATCTTCAACCGCTTACTCCTTTTCAGGGTCATGGGGAACCTGGAGCCTATCCAATCTGAAATGAATTCTGCAATTGGGGTAATGAGCGTGTTGTAAATTAGTAAATTGAAGGGCGGGTGTGGCTCAGCCGGTAGAGCGGGTTGTCCACTAATCGTAGGGTTGGTGGTTCGAATCCCGGCCCGGGTGATCCCATGCTGAAGTGTCCTTGGGCAAGACACTGAACCCTAAGCACTGAAACCACTAGCACCTTGCATGAAGCTCTGCTACCATTGGTGTGAGAGTGTGCTCTCATTTGTAAGTCGCTTTGGATAAAAGCGTCTGCTAAATGAATAAATGTAAATGTAATGTAATGTAAATGTTTTAAAATATAAAACAAATAATTTTTATTCTCCTTATCCATGTTAAGATGTTAAGCTTTGATAGACCAACAAATTTTTGAGTTTAGATTTGTTTTATTTACATTATTATGTAATTGTTAATATATTATAATGTTCCTGATTCAGTAGCTCAGCAGGTGGCAGGCTATGATCAGTATTCTGTATCTTCAATAGCCTGCCCATTCTTTGCAGGTTTTCAGTATGCTATTGTACAAATAAATATGGACCTGGACAACAGTGAAAAGGCCATTTATATCTTAAGTGAAAACTTAAAATGCAAATAAAATCCATTAATTGAAAATTAATAGATCAAATTATTTACATGTGCTTATGACAAAAGTATTGAAGCAATGTGAAAACTGTGTGACTGCTTTATTGGTTGGAACTGAATTAATGCCTCTGTGTAGAAAAGTAGATGGATGATCTGTGTTGTGTTGCAAAGCACACAATAGCAGCACTGTAATGATCAGACACCATGATACGATGTGCAAATATGGCATTCTGGATCTTTCTGACTCCCCATCACTACATGTTATCAATATGCTCTTCTGGAGCAGAGGGCCTAAATGAAATCCCAGCTGAAGTCTGCTAATGCAGCATGTAATTGGCCCAGTGGCCATGTGTGATATTCGTCATCTTCGGATTATGAGCTCTGTGCCCTGCAGCGCTTTCCATACTGCTTTGCTCTTCTTTGAGTCTACCATAATAAAACCAAGCATACAAGATGTGAGGTCAGGAATGTTTTTGATGGAAAAATAATCTGGATTTGTGTGGAACTAGTTGGTCCTAGAGCAATATAAACACTGAAAATCAAAGCTTCCTCAGAGGATAAAACTGCACTCCAACAATTTAGCAAGAGTGTATAATGTTGAGTATCTGCACCAGAGTGGCTTCAAATCCTGGATTAAGTTCAAATGGAGTATCGAGGCAGCCATCTTCACTAACAGCTTGTTCTATGTATAAAGTCTTTAGCAGGGTAAGATGGAAGAGGAGGCTTGATGAAGCAATAATTCAATTACTTTTACTAATCCTTTTAGAATTGGTCTATCTTTTTTCTTTTACTATTAAGAGAAGGCAACTAACTCCTAGGCTATATTCCCTTCTTGGCAGGCTGTTGAGACTACGATAAACAAGCCTATTTGCAGAGTTGTAATCGCAAGAGAACGATGAAGATAATAGTATAAACAGCAAGAACACCTCCTAATGGTATTCTGGATCAGGAGACGGACATCTTTTTTTTGTGTGGTCGATGATATACTGCATAAGAAGGTAAAGTGATAGCTCACTGCTTTGTTCACTAAACCAGTCACAAGTTACAAAGAAGGATAGAGTTAAACCTACAGTGTTGGTTTTCAGGGCGACTGAATCATTTCCACCCTGAAGTGACACTATGTGATGACTAACTCGCTTCAGCTAGTGATTCATGAAACAAGTGCCCATTTTCCGCCTCTCCTCCCACCTCCATCTTATTTTCTCCATCTCTCTAATTCCACTTCTGCTTTTCATGCTTAAATGTTTCAGAGACCTGACATACACGTGAGAAACGCTGCATATGTTTTCACTCATTCTAAGGCCATTTCTATTATGATACTCAGAAAACGGAGGTGAATGACAAAATGTTCATTTAATATTTATAAGGAGTGGCTTTTAAACTTTAATTTGTCACAAGACCAAATGACAGTGCATTAATATTCCAGATGGTGGAAAAGATAATGCTCGCAATGAGGACATTATGATGTACCTTAGGCCTTTCTATTAAAAGAAACTGTGAGAAGTATGAGAGGTGTGTTGCTGTAATGTAAGACACAGCTGATCTGTGTCATTGTCCTGTTGCATAATCATACGTGTCAATATCAATGATGCCACCTGCCAGTCAAGAAGTCCAAAGCTCAGCGCCGGTGTCTAACATATGGGGCACGACAGCGGTAATTTGTGCAGAGCAAAACCAATTGCCAATGACAGCTAAGTGTGTGTGTGAGTACACTCATTGCAAGCTGACCCTTTAACCAAGGCTCCAGTGATTGATGGGACTAAATTGTAGCTACAATGTCTATCAGCACAGCTGCTTTTTCCCCCCTGATCTGAAAATAAAGCTGGCAATTGCTCAGCTCTCCCAGGGCAAAAACAATGGCTTCTAATTTGTTATCTTTCAAGTGCCTTCTGCCTGAATGTCTCTACCTTGTCTACCCTCTGGTTAGTCAGATGTTTCCAGGAAAATAGTAAGACATAAGAATAGGATTAACTCTTCCTGGGTTAATTTTGGAAATCTAAAGGAAAAATCCTTCTAATAATTGTGCTCTAAGTTTACTTTATTTTATATATTTTTTTAATTTATCACAGTGCTGTTGAATGCTCAATGCTGATTGCTCAGACGGTGTTGATTGATATTCTACATTAGCTTTGACTGATTTATATTGATGCTTTTGTCATCATTTCAATAATAGCTTACACAGGGACTTGTGCGGCAGATGTTCCACATAGACCGATTCTAAATATATTTGTAATCACTTATATGTTGATGTTTTTCTGAGAGGAGATATTCACTTAGCATTTTTAGAAGGAGTCTCCAGGTAAAGCTGTAACTGTAAGCTTTCGGGCAATGGAAAGTCTACAGGACAGAGCTCCACAGTAATCAGCTCATTTTATTAATTTGACAGCCATTACTTGATATGTATTGAAAAGGAAGTTTATTTATTTTTCATTTATTAAAGGTGTGTTTTTAAATCACTTACATGCAGTCAGAAATTTAAACCTTTTGGATTTTATGATGGGGCACAGTGGCTTAGTGGTTAGCGCACCTGCCTCACACCTCCGGGGTTGGGGCCTCAAATCCTGCCTCTGCATTGAGGTGTACATTTTCTCCTTCAGGTACTCTGGTTTCCTCCCCCCGGCCAAATACATGTGTTGTAGGCTGATTGGCATTTCCAAATTGTTTGTACTGTGTGAATGTGTGCACGTTTGTGCCCTATGATGGATTGGAACCCTGTCCAGTGTGTGCCCCAAGTTCTCCTGGATACGCTCTATTCTCCCCCTTGACCCTGTGTAGGATAAGTGGTATGAAAAATGGATGGATTTTGTAATGTTTTGTTCATTTTCCTGTTCAGTAGTATGGCTTTCTTGGCGAGGATTCTCGCGTTGTGATTGTAGATATACAAAAGGTGCTTGCAACAAAAATAACTCGACCCACTGGGAATCAGCTTTAACTGTTCAGACTCAGCGGGTAAAGCCTAGACATCCCACAGCTGAGAAAGAAGCACTAAGGGAGAAATAATCTATTCTGGGAAATCTGAAAAAAAAAGAAAAAAGAAACGAAATCTGCTTGAATTATGAATCAGACCCTTGATAGAGAGGAAGCAGGATGCTAAATTGTAAATAAAGGAAAAGGAAAAGGATGAAGGGACCCCATGGTGTATGGCACATCTTTCCTTGCATAGAAACATCTAGGCAGTCCTGTGGAAGTCAAAAGAGGCTTAATCAAATGAAACAGGATCGTCATGCAGAGCTTGCTTTATACTTCATGTACATTATTAAACACCGGGTTTTGTGCTGACTTTTTATTTCTGCTTCCCAACAAAGGTCAGGATTTCACTATCATTTCTTCCTGTGCATCTGGAGGAAGAATAATAAATGGAATGGCCATGTGCAGAACCTCTAGGGAGCAGGTATTAACCCTAATAAAAAGTAATAGGGATAAATCATGAGTTACTGATTCAAAACCTAGCCATATTTTTTGCCTTTTCTTTCATCATTACTGCTGTGCTCTGGGTAAACCCCTATAAAGGTATACTAAAACCTTTACTGTGAGAGGGTCTTGTGGTAATGACAGTATTAAACACTATTTCAGTACAATAAAAATTCTGGGTCCCCTTGACTATCACTTGAACCTATGATTCTTTCTTTCATATGGTGCCATAGTGACAATAAATGACAGTGCTTTTCATCAGCTGTATGTCTCAAATCTTCACTGTCACATATTTGCACATATTTGCTGAGGCATTTTTGGCTAATCTTATTAAGGTTCTCTCTCTCTCTCTCTCTCTCTCTCTCTCTCTCTCAGATTCCGATTCTACATTCCAGAGCATCCTATCTCTCTCTCTCTCTCTCTCTCTCTTTCTCTCACTACCCCTCTCTCTCTCTCTCTCAGATTCCGATTCTACATTCCAGAGCACCCCCCCTCTCTCTGTGTCTACCTCTCTCTTTCTCTCACTACCCCTCCCTCTCTCTCAGATTCCGATTCTACACTCCAGAGCATCCTCTCTCTCTCTCTCTCTCTCTCTCTCTCTCTCTCTCTCTCTCTCTCTCCCTCGCTCTTACTACCCCCCCCCCTTCTTTCTCAGATTCAGATTCTACACTCCAGAGCATCCAGTTTCTGTCTCTAATGAGTATTCTGCTCAGCTGTGCAGCTCATCAAGCTGTGGGGGGAATAAAACCAAGTAGGGAGCCATCTGTCAAACATTAGTTTCATAAGAACTTCCTGTTGTTTGTCCTCCTTTCAAAACCCCTTTGGAGGTAAATACACCTTCTTTTAAAACTTCAGGCTCATTAAAGATTTCCCAATTAACCTAATGTTAATAGATACACTACATTCAGGTAAATTCACATAGCCTCCTGTGTGGTTTCTATTGTATGATTGTGTATATTGCTAGAATGAAAGACGAGGTGAGCAATATTGAAGTCGTCCTCACATTGCAGCAACTGCAATAAAATATCTGCTTGGAGGGGAAAACTTTGATCTTTGTTACTTCACCCTCTGTACACAGGAGAAAAAGAAAGAAATGATGCAGACCACCAACATCCAACCAGGATAAGAAAGTGTCTCTACATGACTGTCAATCATGTTGTATGACAATTCATAAAGCTCCCTCTTTTGCCATAGAGAACCCAGAAAAAGACCAAATTAAGTACTATGGAAAAAAAAAAAACTGTTCAAAGTCTCAAGTTTTCAAAATATGAAATAGCCCAGTTCCTTTAGCAGATCCTCTGTTGTGGTTTATACGATCACGGGCAGTTATGTAAATTGTTTTTGTTAAAGGCAGCTCATCAGACCAGAAACTAGCTACAGAGCTAGAGACATTAGGTAAAAAAAAAAGGTATAATTTTCCCACATGTTCATAAATGTTTCATTTTATTTACTTTCTCCGGTTTGATTACTGAAGTGATGTCATGATTTGTTTAAAAGTCGGCGATGACAACAGAATGTTTGAAGACAAATGGTCAAAGATGTATTTACATAAATTCAGACTCACTTTGACTTGTCTTATTTAGAGTAAAAAATATTTAATTAGTGGTCAAGTATGAAAAGTTAACTGTTGTCACCACGCAGTCATGTTAATTGCTTATCTGAAATTTTATAAGCAAGGAATTTGATATAAATGTCCCTTTAACCTTTAACCTAGTTTAATATGAAATCACTCAGTATAGCTTTACTCTTAATCACCTCTAGTAACTACAGCATTATAATTCCTACAGTCTGTACAGGATTTTGTGGATTTTTTGTGATTGTTGTGGCCAAAAATGCTTGATTTTGCTGTGGATTTTATTTCTTCTAAATTTACGATGAGTTTTTTGAGCTTTTTTGCAGAAACAGCAATTTGAATGAATTGCGAAACAGCAATTGCACGGTCGTTAACAGTGATGTTTGTTGGTAAATAATACCTTTTAGCTGTATTCATGTTCAACACATGTAATTCGAAGTGGGGGTTGTCTGAATGGGCGTTGTGATGACGTTGCATGATGCATCATGGCCCAAATCTGTGGAAAACTTGCGGTATTTTAGAAAATCGTAAGCGCTTGTGAATATTGCGGAGTTTGCTATATTCACTTTTGAATTAATTTATGTGATCGCAAACTTGAAAAATCCTGCAGTGAGTGATTACTAGGATTGGTGTTTAGTGACGAGATTTAAAAAAAAAAAAACGGAGTTATGTTTTCAAAGACAACAAGGAGAACTTGCTGTGGCTGTATAATATACAATTTCAACTTTAATGTAGTCTTCCATAAATAAGAAACCAGTGATTATGCACTACAAACAGAGACTCGTTGTTCATTCACCTTCACGGAACAGCTTCAATGAGTCGACACAAATTCACACCATCCTTCCACACACACATACACACTTAATTACAGCGTTAATTGACATGAATTGTTCTTTTCTGATAATATCAATGCCTATAGCACTTCGCTGTACTCCGTTTACTCAAAATATTATTTTGTCTCCTTTGCAGTACCAATCGAACAGTAATATCATATACTGAAATTAAGAACACTTGGCATTTAAAAAAACAACGTCTCTTAAAGCAGTAATTTATCAAATAGTAATACATAAAAAAACCCACAAAATTGTCACTTTTTGTAATTATTTCGGTGTTGTGCTTAAAGGAATAAACCTAAATAGACAGACCCACACTCACACACATAGAAAAGACATGCTTTAGATTTGAGGATCACGACAGCACGTGTGACAGACTGAAATACGCACAGCATACATTAGCAAACTGACACACGGCGATGAAACAAGCATGCAAGGAAAGGACAACACCGATCCCTCCGATACTCGAAGGATTTGTACGCATATGTTTGAAAAGAGTATGTTTATTAGCATGTGTGTGAGGCCAGGAAACATGCTTTGGCTAAATAACGAGCATTGCGTTGTGCTTAGTCTGTGTGTCATTATAAAACATGGCTTTAGGTCAGAGGCTGCAGCGGATGAAGCAGTAAGGAAGAGCAGAGATACATCAGCTGTGCTTTTTTTTTGTCTGTGCTATTGTTTTGTCTGTTATAATACCAGTCTTGATGCAGTGTAGAGAAAGTGTACTAATCCACACACACCAGTGATAAGAGATGGCATACACACATAGCTCTTTCATCTACATGCTGTTACATCTAATTAGATGAATCTTATTTCCTGCCCTGAAGGAAGAAAGCATGTTCTAAGAATAAATTCTGAAGACTAACAACTCATGCTGAAAACTAATGTTTGATAAAGTGGCCTAACTGAGACAACTCCTTTACATTTTAAGAAATGAATGGAGCTGTGCTGGCTTTATCTTTCTACACAAATCTATCACTACCCCGGTCCCAAAAGAGTTATCCTTGTGTCAGAGGAAGAGTGCTGATCTAGGATCCTTTTTTTTTTTGGCAGCGATGTCTTAATGAACACTTTTAGGAAGGAGGACTGCTGTAAAGCTGTGTCAGCACCAGTTCTTCAGTTGTGCCGGATCATGCTGAAACAAGATCCAGTACCGCTTACATGTTGGAGAGCCTGCGTTCTTTAACTTATTTACATAGATCAGACTCTACAGCTTTTTTAAAATTGTAATAAAAATGAATCTGTTCTGAAAATACCATTTCCATGATGACCAAGTGGTAATTACTCACGTTATCAGTCATGCTCACACATTATGGTATGGGCAAAAAAAGGCAACTTTGTCATCATTTCTTAAAGAAGTAAGGAAAATGATGGGTCTGATTAAAGACACATCGTTTCTGTTTCTGAAAATTGTTTGGACTACTGCAACTCTACTTTCGGGCCTCCCAGCCAGCTCCATCAAACCCCTTCAGATGATTCAGAATGCTGCAGCACGCCTTGTCTTCAACCAGCCGAACAGAACCCATGTCACGCCCCTCTTCATCTCCCTCCACTGGCTTCCTGTAGCCACCCGCATCAAATTCAAGGCCTTGATGCTCACCTAAAAGACCCTGTCTGGAACAGCACCCTCCTACCTCAACTCTCTCCTGAAAGCTTACGTTCCCACACGCCATCTGTGATCGATTAGCGACCGATGTTTAGTAGTTCCTACTCAGCGCAGCACAAGGTCACTGTCCAGAACCTTCACACTAACTTTTCCTCAGTGGTGGAATGATCTTCCAATCTCAATCTGGACTGCAGATTCTCGCACCATCTTCAAGAAACAGCTAAAGACCCACCTCTTCCGTCAACACCTAACCAACTCATAAAAAAAAATGCATCTCTACTCTCTACGTCTCTACTCCGCGCACTTTGCTTCTTCTAGTACTCAATTAATAGATCTTGTATAGTAGCACTACTTGTATTGTTCTCTGCTTGATATCACCTTGCTTGTATCTCTCATTTGTAAGTCGCTTTGGATAAAAGCGTCTGCTAAATGAATAAATGTAAATGTAAATGTTTGCCCATCACTCACAAAATTCAACCCTGTGCCATGCTTTCCTGAAATTTGTGAAATCTTGCATCAGAAGAAGAAGCCTTTATTTGTTACATATACATATGCTTGTTAGAACGTTGGGGTCAGAACGCAGGGTCAGCCATGGAGCAAAAAGAGCACCCCTGGAGCAGAGAGGGTTGAGGGCCATCCTCATGGGCCCAACAGGGGCAGCTTGGCAGTGCAACTTTCTGATCAGTAACCCTTAGTAGCCTTAACCCTTGAGCCACCACTTCCTTAGAATAATTCTTTACTACTTTGTGGAGTAATGTGGATAATTAGGCAGGCTAAGAAAATCTTTCTTCATTTATATCGGTATTCATGTTGTTATTATTTAGAGTAATAAATAGAGTAATAATAAATAACAAAACCCAGAGAACGTGCTTATGCACTCTAGTGCACTGACATCAGACAACATGACTGAAAGACAATGACTTTGTGAGACGTTGCCTAGCAACAAGAAGCATAAAAAATATTAACTCCTGCTGCTTTTTCTTCCTTCCTTTTTTTTTTTTTTTTTTTGACAATTCAGGGTAAACTATACATGTTGAAACATTCTCATGTGACGCTGGTTTCTGGAGCTTCCACAAATGAAGTCCATCCATCTATCCATCTTCTACCGCTTACTCCTTTTCAGGGTCACGAAGAACCTGGAGCCAGGTACCCCCTGGACAGGGTACCAATCCATAGCAGGGCACAATCACATACACATACACCCATTCATTCCACAGATGATGTGGGTCTGAAAATTGAAGATATAAGGACTTTCTGGGATTTCAGTGAATAAACATATACCCCTGTCTCTCTGTCTCTGTCTTACTATGGGTCTCTGAGACAATGAAAGTCGGCACTTTGCTTTTTTCAACCTGACATAGATGCAAAAAATAATCAGCTCTTTAAAATGCAGAAAGCGAAGTGTGCCTTAAAACGTCTACAAGAACTAGCCAAGTGACCGCTGACAGCAAAGAGCAGTAAACTGTCTCAGCCAGAGCAACAAGCATTCTGAGGATTTCCGGATGCCTGGCTGCACGTTACAAAAAGAAAACAAAGCCCTATTAGCAATTATATCAAATTAATGTAATACTGAGAACTCTGCATTGGGGTCGAGATGAATCATGGGAATAATGTATCTGAGGATGAGAAAGGAAAAGACAGAGACTGAGGATGTGGCGAAGGAGGCTCCTGGGTTGCTGGAATTGAACCAAGTGTCATTATTTAAGAAACAGATGTGAGTAACTGATTAGAGCATGAAAAAAAAATCGATATGAAATTAAATCCAGAATGCATTAAGCAGGCGCATACAGCAAAATGAAACAGCAGTGATGCAGTCGGGAAGTACCAGTGCTTTGTTAAACACAAACAGGGCTGGATTAATAGGGTGAAGATTACAGCTCCACGTTTCAAAGTTTCGACAGCAGCAAATGACCGGTGCAAACTGTTATCATTTTGTTTAAAGATCTCATTTTTTTCATTTATCACTGCCCTTCAGAAGCCACATAAAATATGTACATGTATCCCAGAAGACAAAATAAAAATATTTTACACCGAGCATCCTGTTCAGAAGTTCACACCCACAACCCCCAGGTCTTAATGTATCGTTTTGCTTTCTTGAGCATCAGTGAATATTTGCACCTTATGTAATAGTTGTGTATGAGTCCCTCAGTTGTCCTTAGTGTGAAAAGATGGAACTGAACATCATATAGTCACTGTTAAAAGGAAAGGAGTCAAACATGGAGAAGATGCAGGAACAGCTAAGAATGAGCAGGACCTGGAGGATTATTCTGAAGAACAGTGGGCAGTTTAACTTCTCAGGACGAACAAGGGACTAATGAACAACTACCACAACACATAAAACTAGGCGTTGATCATCCAGGTAACACACATTATTAAGAATCAAGTGTATGTAAACTTTTGAACTAGTTAATATTTGTAAACTCCGTTATTATTGTGTCTTATGGACTATATGTCAACATTGTTATGTGAAATAGCTTATTCATGGCAGTACAATATACAAAACAAAATGTCTCATGAACACAAGTCACAATGCTATGGAAGCAGTAAAATTTAGAGAGCCATATACAATAACCAGCTACACCATAGTATGGTCCTCTTTCTTAATTCAGCATCTGGTGTGCACACATCCAAGTATCCCTGCACGCTGCACGCAATAGTACTCTATTCCTCTATATACTCTATACTTATACTAATGATGTCTTCATCGGGGTATATGGAAGCTAATGAGGTAATTTTGCTGTTGAACGTAATCACATGTGAACGTGACACTAGAGCAGCATTTTCAGGACTTTGTTCAAATTTAAATTCTAATTAAAAATGATCATTCAGACTTATATTTTATATATTTATCATTCAGACTTATATTTTTATATGTTTTTCTCTTATAATATGAAGCATTTCCTCTTGTAATCATACAGAATTCTAGACCTAAACAAGAGAATGCTGCCACAAAATTATTTTATAAATCACAAATCGATAGTAAATTTTGTAAACATGTTAGGTGGCACATTATAATTTTATGTGTAGAGCTTTGACAATCACAACTCCTAGAAGTTTTTGTTTCATTCCTGCCCCTTATCCCTCCACCTAGCTGTGCCCATTCAACTCTGTACAGACAACCACTTAGTTTTCACATTAATATTGTAAAAATATTGTTACAGTTCATAAAATTAGGATCTTATTGTTGCATGAATGGATTTCAAAACAACTCCATTGTAATGTGCATGTATGTATGTATGTGCGTTTGCATTTTGTTTTTTGTGTGTATAGGATTGGAGCACAAACATACCAGTAACCATGCTTGGCATGCTTGTACTAAACACACCAGTGTCACTTTGCTTTTTACTCTGAATAGCACATTCCTTGTCAAAAACATCTCTCTCTCCCTCTCTCTCTCTCTCTCTCTCTCTCATACACACACACACACACACACACACACACCTCTGAACACACAATATACAGGCAAGGATAATAAATAGCAGTTATCTTATGAATATACATCTATGTTTTTTATGAGTTTTATCTCAACGGCATGTACTTTGCTCTCTTGTGCTATAATAGTAATTTTAGTGACACCTCTTTTAGGCAAAACTGTCAAACACATTCCATGATTTAGTTTCATTTCAGGAGTAAATTAAAAACAAAAAAACTTTCTCAACACTTGCACAAGACGAGCACTTAACAGTAGAAGGGAGTAGAAATCAAGAGTAACTGGAGGGGTTGGAAGGAAATTATGCTGGTTTGTGCAGGTGGGTCTGTGGGGATCTTCAGAGAAGGCCAAAGAGGAGGATGGGAAGTCTGGGATGGTCTGTTCTAAATGGCCGAAGAAGCTATGAAGCACATCCACACCCCTGGTAAGCCACTGGGTCTATTGATAGGGAGCCTGATATCGACATAAAGAGTGAAAATGTGAAAAAAGACAGACCCAATACTGGATAAGCTGAAGTGATTTCTCGATTGGCTTTCCCATGTAGTTGAGATTAGCACGTGCCAGTAGTGTAAACCGTGTAGTAAGCAAAGTCTCTGAGTTCCCTCCAGTTATTTAAAAGAATCTCAAGACACTCCTCAAGCACAGAGAATCCACCTCAGTGCAAGCAAGAAGGAACTGGTCCCATTCCAACAACAATAATTATGTGCAATAACAAATGTAAACATCAATTTGAACACTTTATAGATACAGTATGTCACAACAGTAGGGAGAATAATTAGGTGGTTGCACTGGAAGGAAATCTCTTTCTCTGTCTCTCTTTCTTTCTTTTTCTATCTTTCTCTCTCCCCCTCCCTTCCTTCTCTGTGACTCTCAGAAGCCAGGCACATAGCAGTAGGCCTCCAATGAAGATAGCAAGATGTAGAAGAGCCACATGATGAAGAAGAACAGAGCGGTGAGCAGCTTGGCGGTCCGGGGCCCTCCAAGCTCTCCGCCGGAGACCGAGGCCCGACGGCGGTACAGCAGTGTGAGCACACAGCCCAGTGCCATTATGGTGAAGACCGTGACAGAGAAGGCCAGCGAACCAGGTGGCACATGGAACTGCTGGCCTTTGCTGTTCCAATAGACAGCAGCGATGGTCCACGCCACGCCGATGCCCAGGAAGACATTCACAGCATTGCTGCCTGTTACATTGCCGATGGAGGCGTCTGCGTATTGGTCCTGGATGGCGGCCACTTTACTGGCAAAGGTGTCTGAGGACCACATAGGAAATTTAGTTAGTAAAATGTTTTCCCAGAGCAAAACATGATCATGTTGGTTTGGTCAGGTGACCACTTGAATCTGTTTCAGATACTATTAGAAAAACTCTCTAGATTGTTTTTTTCTGTATGCGATTAACTTCACCATTTGTAATTGTTCATTCTTTTTCAAGATTTATCAATCTTTGTAGATTGTATCATTGTGCTTTATGTTGAAAGTGCTACATAAATAACATTTTATTTAATTAAGTATCCATCCATCCATCCATCCATCTGTCCATCCATTTTCTGTACCGCTTATCTTACACAGGGTTGTGGGGAGCCCAGAACCTATCCCTGGGGACTTGTGGAATAAGGTGAGGGACACCCTGGATGGGGTGCCAGCCAATCACAGGGCACAATTAATTAAGCATTTATATGTAAATTATCTCTTGGATGAAAATAAAGGTAAACAAGTAGGACTCTATTCCAATGGCATCATTTGGGATGCTTCTACCACCAAGAAGTCTAATCCTTTTTACAAATTTGTAGGACTGAAATACCCTTAAAATTGAATTCAAACAGGAAGGAAGATATCAAAGAAAAACAGTTTTCGACATCTGACCTTGATCCTGTTTGGACCAATTCCATAATCGAATCAGTCCATCTGCTGGTTGCAATGACACTTCTATATTACACTAAATTATTCTATATAAATCCTAAAAGCCGCTCGTTCTTAATGTAAGTCATCAGGCTAAAGTATCTCAGGTGGACACACTTTTCTGCACAGACAGAAAACATATGCCTGAAAGGCATTGTTACTAATCGAACAAAGTGCAACTCTTAAAAAGTTTCACAATTGACTCTTTTCTATCAGTGGAAAGGACTGTCAGAATTTTGGGTCGGAAAAAGCCATTTTGGGGCTGAAAAAAACAGAAACTCAACTGAAGGTCAAAAGGATATAAAGTAGGCATGTTTATTAGCAAAGTTTATGTAATATCTCAGCATCTGTTAGATTTTAATATAGTTGCAGCACACTTACATCATATCTCCAGTGTTGCAGAGCAATAAGGGAAGTTTGTTATTTATTTATGTTTTTTTTTCCAAACTTTACCTACTGTACCTCAAGCAATGATGTTTTTGTCAATAGCGTCTGACTGGCCAGAGTCCACTGAAAGGTAAATGTTTCATATTAAATCTAACTGTGTTTTTTATTGAATTGCTGGCTATTGATAACATCACCTGAGTGTTATGTCTTTAAGAATCCTTCAGTAGTATGAATTATGGAATGGCCTTGCTTCCTGTATGTCACCATATTGGCTGATGCTGAAAAATCTCACAAACAAAAACAGAAGGAGATATAGACAAACCTCACAGGGGGTGAGAATATCAGACTCTGGAGAAAGTCATGAATAATTCATATGTGCATATGGTTTCATCCAATCTCATGACAACAAACTCCTAAAACTGAAGACATCATGGAAGAATGCCAGATAGATTGAGAGGCACTTTTAAACTTCTTTCTCTGTTTTCAGGTGAAGTTTGCTGACAGCACTAAAACTGTCTCCATGTCATCTGAAACCAACACAGGCCAATGCTGCGGTTGTAGACATCAGGAAAGAGCTTTTGACAAAACCAAAATAAGGCAATAAAGTGTGCTGCAAAGCTGTCGTATAACTCTCTAGCTGGCACAACATGCAGCAACCTTGCAGTTGACAGAAAATCAAGTCGCTAGCCAGACTTGAATAATATCTTTTACGTTCAGTGTAAGGACTGAACAACAAATCTCATAGCCAAATTGCTGATTTAACTGACCTTTTTTTTGAGGATGCAAACATGATGTCCTTCATGATCATACATTGTTCCTTTTTCTTAATCACTCTACTGCTTAGAAAGTTATAAACACATGAAATTCTTCTCAGACTAATTGGTGAGAATGGTCGAGTGCCTTCACTGTATTGTTTTTCTTTGTCATAAGTGCCAATTAGTTTTTTTTTATATCTGGTGTTAGCTAGCTTGCATCGTGAACTGCACGGGAGTTGGCAAGCATTACATACATTTCTATGAAGGCGGTTCACCCAGAGCATTACCTCGCCTAGCTCTCTAAGTGATAAAAATTTTATCTACTTGATTTGTCATGCAAAGCCACCCTTAATCCTTTACTGCATGGTGTTGCATGGCAACAATTAATTTATCTCCAATTTTTTGATAGGCAATAATATAAAACCTGTTGTCACTTGTTGAGGCTAATTATGTTGGATACTTAAACGCCTCAGTTTGAAGAGCACATTGCGCATTATTGTCTGAATGTTTGTATATTTGAAAGCCTGTTTGAATGTTTGTTTGGCTAGTTGGATGTTAGAGTGTTTTGAGTACATGTTTAGAAGAAGGTTTGCATGGTAGAAGTCAGTATCCCAGAGGTAGCACTTAGCCGTAAGTGCTAAACCGTGAAAACTTAGCATGCTAAATAGCTCTTGTTCTTGTTTTTGTTTTGTGTATGAATAAAGAGACTCCTGCACTTACTTCCAGCCTCATCCGTGTCGTGACAGAATAACGCGCCTAAAATGGAAATAGCAGAGAAGCATGGATCAACTGCGTGCTGGGATCCAAGCCGTATCCACACGGCATTGGCAAGTGTACAGAGGCAGCTCACTGAGCTCCAATGGTTGGAGCAATCCGGGCGGGGTGCCACGCTGCTGTTTACAGCGCTCTTGGAGCAATTTGTTGAGGAGAAGATGGAACTCGAGGACCAAGTGGCAAGATGGCGGCAGGGGCTGCAGGCCCAGCCGGAGAATCCCCCACGACAGGTGGATCACGGTGTGCTGCCCACACCTGAGAGCCCTGTCTCACCCGTGCCCACGCCTGAGAGCCCTGTTTCACCCGTGCCCACCCCAGAGAGCCCTGTCTCACCCGTGCCCACGTCAGAGAGCCCTGTCTCACCTGTGCCCACGCCTAAGTCCGGGAGCCATGTCACGCCTCACGCTGATGAGCCCAGCCGGCAGGAGAAGGCGGGCCTAGAAGAATTTTTTTGGGGGGGCACGGGTGTCCGCGGCAATCCAGCCGGAGGTGAACATGGCAGCCTCCGGCACTACAGAGACCGAGGGGGAGGTCTCAGCTCCTCAGGAAGCAGAGGTGCCATCCTGCACCGCAGCATATGCCGCACTGTTCCCCTCTTCCTGAGCCACGGCAGATGGCGTCCTGATCTCCTGAGCAATGGCAGGTGGCGTCCTGCGCTCCTGAGCCAAGGCAGGCAGCGTCCTGCACTCCCGGGCTGGCATCTCATGTTCCCTTGCTGGCGTCCTGCGTTCCCAAGCCGGCATCCTGTGTTCCCGAGCCGGCGTCCTGCGTACCCGGTCATGTGACCCCCTTCTGTTGACTCATGCCGGAAGTATTCACGAGTGCCCAGGTGTTTATGTTTAGCCCTCGTCAGGCTACCTATTTAGGTTCCTGAGTTTCAGCGCAAGGTGCGCGTTATTGTTTGTTTGAACTATTTGGAATGTTTGGTTATTTCCCAGTCACGAGAGGATGTTAGTTTATTGTTCTTTGTTTGAAGGTTCTTGCTCTTTGTTTCCTGCCTGTGTTTTTGCCAAGACCCTAGCTTCTTTGTTTTCTTTCTCAGCGACCGTATTTTCATGCTTACCCATGTTTTGGTTTATGTTTTGTTTTGTTGATGATAAAGCACTTCTCTAGCGATTACTTCCTGCCTCCTCCGATTCGTGACAGGCTTCAACTTTGACATAACACAAAATGTATGAGATGTCTTTTTTGTGTTATTTTTGACTATATGATACTTTCCACCATTGCACATTATTGACATATGGTAACAATTTACCAACTACATGTAATAATTCATGCAGTAAAGGGTTAAAACTGTTCAATGCTTTATCCTTGAGCAACATTGATAATTCCACACCCATCTTCATCCTCATTGCCAGTAATAAGTTTCTCCATCTAGGACAAGCACTACCAATATTTGTTTAAGTTTCACTATATTTTCTTAACATTGGTTTTTTTTAGGAAGCATGGCATATATTTTGCTCACAGTGAAAGTATTTTGCTGAGCTGGACATTTACCAGATTCCAACAAGTTTTCCTATTTTAAACTTTCTGACTAAGACAGAGGAGTAGTGAAGCGATGTTTGGGGAGTGCTATTAAAAGTCGGACAATGGTTGATGTAAATACAGACAAGCAGTTTTCCAAATGACTACTGTTCCTTAAATTATAAAACCTAACTAGCAACCTGTAATTCCTCACCAACAACTGGTAAAAGCCATGGAAAATTTTCCCTTAACTTGCAATTTCAACTCACCAACTTGGGGTTGTTTATAATAAATTCAGTTCCTTCTGAAAAGTTCAAATTCCCCCTTTCTCTACTTTTAAATAAGTTTATAGCAGAATTGGCTTTAGATCAGTTTAAAATACACACACAGTACTTAGTTACATTCATAATATTGATCATACTAATCGCTGTTTTGAGAACGTAATGATCAACGTTTTCACCAACGTTACGCTAGCTAGCTTTTTGCCAACACTACTCGCTGTTGTCCACTGTTGCTGTGCTGTAATTTCAGTCCATAATGTTGCATGAATGTTTAAAATTCACTACAGTAGAACAGTATCAATAACCACTCAGGCCTGTAACTGTAAAAGTGCCGTTAAAGTAGCTTTTTATGAGTTTTACTTGCTCTGACATAACATGCTTTCATGACAAGCTTTTGTGGAGGCACCAGTGTTGTTTTCTACTTCTCAGCATGTTATAATCTGTATAGTGAGCATGTACCGTGAACACAAAGCCATTTGGAATTTGGTCTAACTACATGAAGAGAATTAAAGATGGTAGATTTCAGGTAGTGCAAGTCTAGTGACTCATGTCAGTGGCACAAATATAAAATGTAAAATGAAAATGAAAAATGGAAAACATTTGTAATGCTAACATTACTGCTAATGGAATGCTGTGGAAGTTTTTAGTTCTTTCAAATGCCATTAAATATTGTTTTTAATCAATGTGGCTTTGATGTGTCACAGAGCTTTTCAGGTTGTTTATAATTTCCCTGCTAATAGCTAAACACTTCTTTCTGGGTTAAGAATGATTGGGGACAGAACCTTATAATACTATAATTAATGCTGATGTTGTATGTTGCCAATATTTTGCCAGTTTAGAAGTGGCTTTATCATTTAGCAAATTTGTTTTTCCACACAAGGGTTTATGGGACTCAGGAATATTATGGATCCTTTAAAATGTTTTTAAAATGATTTTTAGTGTCTCAAACAACTGAATTAGTCTATAGGAATGTTTCCATTTAATTACATTACTTTTAATCTAGCATATTAGCATGTCAGAAACTAGATCCTTGAGCTAATTTTAGCCTAATACAATTATTCTCTTAGACAGTAAAGAACTATTTCTAGCTTACTGTAAGCTAATGTTGGCAAAACAAAGTATCTGGTTGATATTGCGCATTTTGTTTCACCTAACTCAACCAACCATGATCATTTATGCTCTGAGAAAACATTGTAATAACTAAAATGGATATGTACTCTTAGGAAGTGAAGAAGGACATGAGAAAGAGAAAGAGGAAAGGACAAGAAGGTGGAAAAAGTTGTCCAATGACACTATTCATATAAACACTGAATTTGTCGTCACAAAAGGACTTTCAGTCAACAAAAGAATGCACACACTGACACACACTCACCAGGTACAGAGGTACCGAGTGCCACAAACACCACAGCCGTGACTGAGTCTTTCAGGCCAACGGTGCAGCCAAAATGGGAAGCCAGGTCTCCGGTGACGGCGGTCAACACGCCGATGAGCACAATGGACACAAAGAAGCAAGCCCAGCCATTCCAGTACTCTGTGGGTGGAACGAAGGCGAACAGGACCTTCCAGAAGACAGTCAGGAAGTGCATGATGTAATCAAAGCAAGAGGGCAAGCGCTCTTCGCCACTCTCTTCTTCATCATCATCACCTAGAGGGGGCAGCAGCAGAGACAGGTTATATAACCATAAGCAAGAGACATGATAAAAAATGTAGGGTTGGGAAAACATACTGCATGCCAACACATGCATGGTCCATTTTTTCCCCTTCCAAAATTCCATTTTAATTATCCTAATGTGACCCTGAAAAGGAGTAAGCGGTTGAAGATGGATGGATGGATGGATGTATTTTAAATATTTTTTTAATGAGATTCAGATTATGGCATTTTATTCTGTTATGATGGGTGTTAAAACTTTAATAAAACCCCAATTAAAGCAAATTATACCACAGCACTCTCTATTAAACTCTCAAATTTAATGAGATGGTGTTTATTAATTTCTTGAAGAGCAGCTCTCACAATGATGTCTGTAATTCAAATCACAGGTTTATATTAATGTGCTCAATCTAATATGTTATTGTATCTAAAGTAACAACTTACACAGGGACTTATATATCAGATGCGCCACACAATCTTAGGCTAATAATGGAAAGTGTTTTTAAGATTATGAGTTTATTTAACAAAGATGGAAGGTGTTCGAATGTAAGTGCTTCACAACAGGCGGTAACTTTTCTGCCATGGGAAGGTATTCAACAGAAAAAATAAAAAGAGGGGCTATAGCTGCAGGAACCCCTACGGAGCCCCACTAGTGCCAGGTTAAAAAAAAAAAAAAGCTGTGTGTAATCCGTGCTCTCGGGCAATCCGTGCTCTCAGTTTAGCAATCCGTGCTCTCGGTTTAGCAATCCGTGCTCACAGTTTAGCACCTCCAGATTGCTAAACCGTGAGCACGGATTGCTAACCCGAGAGCACGGATTACACACAGCTTTTTTTTTTTTTTTTTACCTGGCACTAGGGGGGCTCCGTAGGAACCAACTTGTTTTGTGGACATTTCACAACATTGCATGTAACTATAACTGGCCAAAAACAACCAAGTAAAAAAGTGTCATTCTGAAATAAATTAAAAAAAAAGTCAAATTGACAAATTGTTTCAATCTTGAAGTGATAGGAAAACAATCCACTTCAGGATAGAGCCGGGTAGTAATTTTACTTCTTGTCTCCCTAAATCATCAAGTTGCGTTCATGTTTATGTTTGTATCTCTAACCCTCTATCTTCCCAGTATTGTGGTAATCATGCGCACATGTGGTGATAAGCAGATGTGAAACTGATAATGAAGCAGATGTTTCTTTGGAATAAAAATGAGATCTGAAGCAATTATACACTGATGGAATAAATGCTTCGTGGATAGAAATGTGTGTGTGCCTGACTGAGTGCGTGTGTGTGTGTGTGTGTGTGTGTGTGTGCGTGCGTGCATGTGTGTGTGTGCGCGTGTGTGCGCATGTGCGTGAGTATGCGCATGTGTGTGTGTGTGTGAGTGTGTGTGTGTGTGTGTGTGTGTGTGTGTGTGTGTGTGTGCGTTTGTGCATGTGTGTTGAGATAGGTAGAAATTTTTTCTAAGAAGGCCACTTTTATTAAAAACCAGAAAGCAACAACCTAATAGCCAAAATGTTTCTTTCAGCTACGATAGTCAAAGGTGTGTGTGTGTGTGTAGGTGTACGTGTGTGTGTGTGTGTGTGTGTGTGTGTGTGTGTGTGTGTGTGTGTGTGTGTGTGAGAGAGAGAGAGACAGAGAGACAGAGAGGGAGTGACACTGACCTGCACTGACAGTGACAGCACTGACAAACTGCTCTCGCCAGCTACTGCTGCCCACAACTAACGCAAGGTTTGTCTTCTTTATCAGCTTATCCACTGTGTTCTGAAACACACACACACACACACACACACACACACACACACGGGAAAGATAAACCAACTTGTCTGTTAAAAGATTAATCTAACCTTTCAGTTAACCTAAGCAGAGAGAGAGACCATGGTCAAACTAATATCAAACCAGTGAGGTTGAATGATGCCAGAAAAAAACAACCCCTCTCTCATTCTGTCCACTGAGATGTGGTCTGCTGTCACTGGTTTGTGTTTTCATTGTGTAATCCTGTAAAGGAATCCATGACCAAAAGGACAAATTCAAAAAACAATTCAAACATCAACAAAGAAAAGGTGACCATAGGGGTTTGTGCCTTGATTTAAACCCAGTATGTGGACCAAAAATGAGCAGCTGTCCTTGTGACATGGTCCTCATTCAAAAATGTTGTTTATTAAAACATGAAAAAGTTCAAAAGCTCCAGACGTTAAAAGAAAACTCCACTATAAAACACATGAAACATATTTGTAACACTTTACAATAACAGTCATTCAGGTATTACAACAATAACTGAATTCATATTTTCATTGTTTACTTAAATGTGTACTACTGATGAATTAAGGCAAGTACTAATCATGAACTAATGCAGAGCTAACCTTAACTACGACATGAGTCTTATGAATTCATGCATGAATAACGACCACCTTAAGTACATGTTTGTTAATGAATGTATTAATTAACATGGTGTTGATGGGGGTATTAGCATGATTGTTGAAGCTGATCTGTTTGTGCAGAGTGTACAGAAAAAGAGGAGAGCTGGACAGAATAAAAGCCTAAAAGTGCTACTGCATTGCAGTCTACAGGTAAAGATGAACTGAGGTAATCCTACTGATTATTTTCAAATATCAACCGCAAATATCAAATGTCGATGAAAAAACTTTAAACTGGGTAAGTCATTAAAAAATAAATAGAATAAATCTTGGATGCCACTTCTGGGTGGATTTTTCCTTTTAAAGGGGTAGATATAGGCGTAGCCATAGCAACGTTTATGCAAATAAAAGATAATGTGAAGTAAAACTGATGTGCATGTGCACTCATTAGTGAAGTCCAGGGTCATAGATGCTGTATTATGCTGCAGACAATCGCAATTTTTTTTAGAAGTTACCTTGAATTCGTAGGACTCTTCGATCACCACTTCCAGCTTGGTGTGCTCTCCCAGACTTGGGCAGCCCATCTTGGCCACCCCTTCCTCCTCGATCCCTACTGCTGGCTTGTTATCATTGGAATCTCCTGTTGTCAAAGACATGAGATTCTGCATTAAAACTGATTGTCACAGACCCAAGGGGTGTTTATTGCATATTCATTCATAAGGGAGTCCTTGTCAAAGCACTAACATACTCGGTGGAGATTATGGTAATACCCTATTATACACCTTGTCATTGTCTCCCCTCTTTAACAATCTTTTTTTTATTATGTAAACATGGCTGCAATAGTTATTGCTCAGATGAGACACTGACAGCTGCTATGACTGTGTTCAAAAGAATTCTTTCAAAGTGATATTAATTTATGTTTACTGAGAAAAGAAGCAAATTATCTGCTAAATCTCATTATTATGGATTTATTGGAAAAGCCATAAACACTATTTGGAACCCCAAACCTGAGCCTCAAACAGAGTTACATAATCTATTTATTTCATTATTTAATCACTTTATTTTATTTTTTACTTTATTTCAGTGTACTGTGATCTTGGCTGGAATGGCTTTTCTTTGGAAACAAAACTTTACTACAGTGAATTAGGTGAATTAGGATGATTCTAGGGGCCCTGTTAAGACAGGGGGCCCAGCAGAATCCCATATTTTCCTGTATGATTTTGGTATTTCAGTGGCCTCTTTGCACAATAATCTATTAAGAAACAGGCTATAATGAACGCCCTCAGACTGTGCCAAGTGTGTCTATGTTTCCTTAAGACATTTGTGGATTATTCAGAAACGCGGCACTTCACAGTTGTGAGTCGTTACACGCTTCAGGTAGATGGCAAGAGATGGCACAGACAAAATCAGGATACCAAAAGAGGAAAGACAACATGAAAAGAGGAGAGAGCAAAATGGGGAAGACAGCTAGTCACCCAGTTTTTCAAAAAATAAGGTGATTTATGTTCTCTGTTTAGTGCTATGATTCTGATGCAATCCCATATGACGTTATTATTAACATCATGTGGAAATTCTGTTTCTAAAATCAGTTACTCACCCCGAATTTTATCCTTGGACGATGGAACACAATATTTCCAAGAATGTATGGTTTTTTTTTTTTTTTTAATATCTTTATTGAAAGAAATGGCACGTCAGACAACAAATAGCAACACCAACAACTAAAATATCCGCTGTACACATAACAAAATGAGAAATAACCATACTTTCAGTTTTTTGTTTTTGGTAACAGAACAGAATATATAATAAACCAGACATACACACACTCAAAGCAAAACAAAGAACCAAAAACTAACAAACAAAACAAAACCAATAAGCAAACAAAAACAAAAGTAAATAAAATAATAAAAAAAGATGTCCAAAAAGACAAAAGAAAATTATGGTGGGAGGGAGGGAGGGAGGG
>JAFFST010052104.1:1096-12141 GCA_022414735.1 Noturus placidus
TCCAGACACACACACACACACACACACACACACACACACACACACACACACGCGCGCACCTCAGCCTCAGTGGAGAGATAGAACAGTTTTACACTTCCAGTATATTTCTGGAAGAGCATGTTGATCCAGCTCACACATTTTCAATGTTAGATACTTATACAGTTGAGTGCTAACGTGTCTCTATCGCTCTATTGACCAGAATTCACACAAACCAGTATGAATACCGATGATTCCACAGACATCCGTCGCCGGGTTGCAAAATCCGTGTTCTGGGTGGGCGTGGTCAATCACAGTGATTCTAGCCAATCATAGGCATCTGTGCGCTCATGTATGTGTAAGAGGACAGATAGCGCTTGTCCTGTGATGGCGTTTGAAAAGCTGGTGCATGTCGTATGATAGGGACGAGGTGTCCGGTGAGCGGGAATTAACAGGTGACCATACTGGGACGGAAAATGAAGGAAAAATTCAATTATTGTCACCATTTTATCATGTGAGTTGCTAATCCAGATGTTTGTCAGTAACGATTTCTTTGGTACCGAGTTGACAGGTGTTGCAACTTCTGTTTCCTGTATAATAAAGCAGAAAAAAATAAAATACTAGAATGGGAAATCAGTTTAAATCTCCAGACATCAATTTACAATAAAATCAGGAAGTTTGTATTTGTATGTCGTCTTTCATTCGTTCTGATTAGTTGATTTGACAACACAGGACAGCTGTGTAGCGAGAACGTATCATTCACGACAATCAACTGTCCCGAGACATTGTTTTTTTTTTTCTCGACTGTGTTTACGTGTACAGTCTGAACGCCGTCTCTGTGTGATGTGTGTCTCCATAATAAACTCGCAGCATAGTTGAGCCTCAGCTGCTCACACGAACTCGTTCCCCGGCAGTACTTCCTCACACTGACAAATCCATGACCCCCTGCTCTTATATTCAGGAAACAAAAGGTCACCGCTGAAACATGAGGCCTAATGCATGAGCTTGTGTGACAGGAGATGCAGAAAAGAGAGACAATTTATGCTGGCGAAATGTCAGACAACTTGATCACGGCGTGTGGGAAAAAAATACTCCGGCCCATTCTGTGCAACACTTTCTCTTTCTTTTATCTTTTTTAATTCTCCATCACGATCAGTTCAAGCGTCAAGTGCGACGGACCTCCTGACGTTTGCTAATCAGACGCCAAGCGGGGAAAGTTTTCGTTATTTTTTATATAAAGAACTGATGGTCAGAGTTACTTATTGTTACATTTACATTACATTGATTCATTTAGCAGACGCTTTTATCCAAAGCGACTTACAAATGAGACACACTCACACACCAATGGTAGCAGAGCTGCATGCAAGGTGCTAGCTTGCCATCGGGGCAACTTAGGGTTCAGTGTCTTGCCCAAGGACACTTCGGCATGGGATCACCCGGGCCGGGATTCCAACCACCAACCCTACGATTAGTGGATTAGTGGACAACCAGCTCTACCGGCTGAGCCCAGTTGTTATTACTTGTTGTTATTAAAATGACTTTTTATTACGTTAGAATACTTTTTTAAAGCACAACAGCGGTTATTACGGTCCTGTGATGTACTTTCGTTGATATAATAAGACTGAGAAGACTTTCAATGCGTTTCATCTTAAATCTAACTGTAAATGGATAACAATTATGACATCGTTCGTTCACTTCAGTGTATTCCATTACGATGATCCTGCCTAGACATTGTAGATACATTACATCGACTGCTCTTAAGTCCAGTGCAATACACACCTGACCAGGAAAAGGTCAATAATATTAAGTAATCATCCCTATCATGTTGACCTTTCACTGAAACGTAATGACAGCCATTAACTGAACGAACCTTTTTAAAGGTTACCAGGAAGAAAGAGGCCCACTCAAGTGGTGCAAACAATGAGCTCATGATGCTGATACGATCACAACCTTTACGATGAACATTCAACCTACTGTCCGTCTTTCCGTCTCATTCAAATACCAGCCGTGACATTTGAATGTTTGGGTGAAGCACAGGAAGTTCTTCATACTTCCTGTGGATGAAATAAAGATGGGTTCATGTACATTAAGATCAATCAAATCAGTCGGAAGAGTCCGTGCGGATGTTAACAGGGTTTTAAAAATCCCTCGGTTCTGAAATGTGAAGCGGGCTGGGAAGACAAATCGTTTGTGATCTTGACATTTTGTTCAATATCTAGTTTTAAAAAGCTATGAAACTTGGATTGATCTCAATGACAAGATTAGATTTTCTGACTGACTTCAAAACCAGGACTCACAATGCAGCTCGATCGAAGCAGGTGCAGATGGCTAACGGGATAAATTACACACGTGTGTTTGGGTAGTTTAAGGCAAAATGGCTGTGATTATATGTGTTTACAACCATTGTTTGCTTTTATCCAAATCGACTTACAAATGAGACACACTCACACACCAATGGTAGCAGAGCTGCATGCAAGGTGCTAGCTTGCCATCGGGGGCAACTTAGGGTTCAGTGTCTTGCCCAAGGACACTTCGGCATGGGATCACCCGGGCCAGGATTAGAACCACCAACCCTACGATTAGTGGACAACCCGCTCTACCGACTGAGCCACAGCCGCCCATATACACAATTCATGTTACAGATCTGGATGTATGTAAAATAATTCTGAGATTATATTGGCATCAAAACTGGAGTCTGGAGTCAGTCAAGTCCAGCGTTTATAAATCCGCAGAAATTTCTCCAGGATGAAAGATATTGACACCTCGAGTATCAGTCGATATCGGTACACACCCGACACTGCTTACTTTAAAAACTAGTAACTTTAAAATCATTTGTTTAATGAAAAAAAAAATCAATACAGAACAAAATACGTAGTTAAAATACGTAGTTAAAGTGTTATACTTAAACACATTAAGTATAAATGTAATAAAACTAAACCCAAAAAAAAAAAAAAAAAAAAAAAAAAAAAAAAAAACAACAACAATAAAAACAAATTCCAAATCAAATTCTATTTTTTACACAATTAGTGTTTAGCACGTTCGCCTCACACCTCCAGGGTCCGGGGTTCGAGTCCCGCCAGGGCCGTGTGTGTGCGGAGTCTGCATGTTCTCCCCGTGTGTCGGGGGTTTCCTCCGGGTACTCCGGTTTCCTCCCCCAGTCCACAGACATGCATGGTAGACTGATGGGCGTGTCTAAAGTGTCCGTAGTGTATGAATGTGTGTGTGTGTGTATGTGATTGTGCCCTGTGATGGACTGGCACTCTGTCCAGGGTGTACCCCGCCTTGTGCCCGATGCCTCCTGGGATAGACTCCAGGTTCCCTGTGACCCTGATAAAGGAGTAAGCGGTAGAGGATGGATGAATGCATGGATCGCATTGTGTTTTTCTCCGATATCCGATCTACCATATTTTTTTTGTTGTTGTTGTTTTTTTTCTTTTGTTTTTTTTTTTTTTTCTGGTATCTCCAGATCCCGATCGTGTGTATGGTACTATCTCCAGGTAAATCTTTGCTATAAAAAGCCTTTTTGTTATTCCCGAGCAATGGCCTCTAATGGTGGTCACATCAGAAGATGAGTAATGAAGCGCATTATGCATCTGTTACATGCATTAATAACCTGTGCATTTGATGTTATTCTCAACAAGCAGACCATTGTTCTTCCTGAATCTCAGACAAATGCTGACCACGTTAATTGCGGTCACAAACTCTGAATGTATTCGAGCACGATTAGATGATGTATTGCTTAAACACAACTGATTTTAACACCTCAGCAGAATGATTGGAAGTCTGAGTCTGATTCATGAGCTGAGACTCGCGGAGAAACCGCGCTCTGTGCCCGAACATCACATTGAACCGGATTGACCTGCAATCCGAATGAATGTGTTCAAATTGGAGAAAATCACCTCAGGTTTCTTTCTTTCTTTCTTTCTTTCTTTCTTTCTTTCTTTAATTACTTGTCTCAGGGACCTTTATTTAAATACCCCACAGGTTTTTTCTGTATGACGGACTGCTCCAGTGATCCCGTACTGTATCCCATTAAAAATTCAGCTGCCAAATGGAACCAATTAAGCTTCATTATTATTATTATTATTATTATTATTATTATTATTATTATTATTATTATTATTATTATTATTATTTGGCAGTATTAAGCAAGTGTAATTTACACGCCTAAATGATCCAAATAACACATCACTAAGACGCAGTAGGAGCTTCTCAATGTCATAGTGAATGCATCATTCAGAAGAAAATTAGATCTTCAACTTGTTGTAACGCGATCGAGAATAAATGACTGTGGAATGATTATGGAATCCCCTGCCTCCATTGAGTGATTTATCCATCCATCCATCCATCCATCCATCCATCTTCAACCGCTTACTCCTTTTCAGGGTCATGGGGGAACCTGGAGTCTATCCCAGGGAGCATCGGGCACAAGGCGGGGTACACCCTGGACTAACGAGTTATTAATCATCATTTTTCTTTCAAAATATCAAATGATTTTAAAGACTTCTTCAAGCTTATGAGATTTACTAGTACATGTGAGAAAAGCTCCTAACACCTGTTAAAAACCTACATTCACTCTTCGAGCCGGCCCTGACAGCACAGGTCATCGGGGTCACTCAGGCCTGTGCCTACTGACTATTCTTAGTTAAAGCTTTTCCTTTATAACTCCGCATTCCTCTACAGCGTGAACCTTTAACAACAAGATTGCCACGTAAGACACAGCCAGGTGAAACTTATCAATAGTGAATGACATAATGCAGCGCCCGAATCTCGAAGGCGAGGCTAAGGAATATTGTTTGTTGTCTAGCAAAATGTCTTTTCACATTCAATACCCTGAGCTCATGATAGCTAATGACGAACTGATTAACGTTTGTTATAGCTAGCTAAACCAGCTAAAGCTTGTTCCTGAATGCCATTACACAATTCTCATCACTGGACAATGACGACATGAACTTGTGTAGCCTGTCGTAGCGGACATTCGGCTCAAACCGGTCTATCACAGCAGAGTTGATGCTAATACCCCTAGCTACCCCTTAGCAATACTAATATTCATGCTAATACCCCTAGCTACCCCTTAGCAATGCAAATGATGATACAGCATATAAACAGATGACACTACATTGAGTTTGAATAAAGCAAACCTTTATATAAAAACTCAATTAAAACAGGAGAAGAATGCTCAGTGCCAGCTATCCAGACAAGCCCACTTAATTCACGAGCAAATATTTAATTTAGTCTCAAAGCCTATCTCACCCTCCTCCTCCTCCCCCGAGATATTATTTATAATTAGAAATTGTTGCTTCGAAAAACGCCTCGAAAATTCCCTCCTACCAAATTAAAACATGAAGATAATGACACCTGAACCCTTCTCGTCTTCCTTAACGGAGATTCATTACGGTATGCAAATGAGCGTGCTCTGAGAGATGACTCGCGCTCTGGATGACTGTGTCACGATGAAGGCTTCACTTCATGCTGCCTAATGATGATGAAATGAGAGTCACGATAGTGTCCGTCCAGTTCAGACGCTGGACACACAGACCCACCCAGTTGTGAGTCCTTGTCCATCACATTCTGTCTTCATTGTATCCTGGAACAACAGACACAGTAATGATGACTGTATCACAACCGCTCCCGTCGGCTTTTGAATAGGAAGATGGCGAATGTACAACAATTTTGCAAAAATTAGTACACTATAAGACATTTCAGGTGGAAACGAATTAAACCTGGAAACGAAAGTTCACCTGCTGACTTGAAACCAGGAGTAAACTCAACTTGAAAAAAACATTTAGTTCGACTCGAAAAGGTGCGTTTTGTTTTTGTTTTTTTTTACATTTTTTTTTTTCAATTCGAGAGAATTGATTACTTTAAGTTCCATTTTTTGAAAATGTATCAATTTGAGTTCAATTTCCAAAACATAAGACAATCGGGGTTGAAGAGACTAAACAGGTTCACATAACTTCATCTTTTACGGTGAATTGAACGGAGTTTCATCGACAGTCAAAAGTTTATGAACACGCTGTATTTACATTTTTGTTTAATGCCAAAAAAGTTAAACAATATGGAATTTAAATAATAATAATAATAATAATCTCAGAAATATATATGAATGATGTGAGGGGTTTTTTTTCTGAGCTTTTAATGGGAGAATCTGGAGGCTACATTGGACACGGGGTAACCAGCCAGACATAGGGAGGCTGTGGGTCAGGTGGTAGAGTGGGTTGTCCACTAATCGTAGGGTTGGTGGTTCGATTCCCGGCCCACATGACTCCCCATGCCAAAGTGTCGTTGGGCAAGACACTGAACCCTAAGTTGCTCCCGATGGCAAGTTAGCGCCTTGTATGGCAGCTCTGCTACCATTGGTTTGTGTGTGTGTGTGTGTGTGTGTGTGTGAATGAGACACAGTGTAAAGCGCTTTGGATAAAAGCACTATATAAGTGCGCCATTTAACCAAATCTGATAAAAGACCAGGTGATGTTCATGGCTGACAGCACTACTAGAAACCTGACATAGTCGTCTGTTGTTGAAGCCCATCCGCCTCAAGGTTCACCGTTCTGAAATGCTTTTCTGCTCACCACAGTTGTAAAGGGGTGGTTGTTTGAGTTACTATAGAACGTCTGACCATTCTCCTCTGACCTCTCTCAACACTGTAAACTCTTGAGACTATTTGAGGTGAAAATCAAAGAAAATCAGAAGTTTCTGAAATGCTTAAAGAAGTCCTCTGACACTTACAACCATGCCATGGGCAACTTTGGCCTATCCCAAGGAACTGGATGGGGGGACAGCCTGGATGGGGTGCCGACCCATTGCGGGGCACAATTGCACACCCAATCACACACTATGGACAATTCAGCCTACAGTGCATGCCTTTGGACTGGTGAAGGAAACTGGAGTACCCAGAGGAAACCCCTGAAGCACAGGGAGGACATGCATACCCCACGCACACAAGGCAGTGGTGGGATTCAAACTCCCAACCCCAAAGGTGTGAGGAAAACCAAGCGACTGTGCTCGCCACTAAAATAATCCAAACTTGTTTCAATATTTACACCGACTTAAATCTTAAGTTCATTTCCAACTCTGATATTCACCAAATGCCCGTCGAACTGTAATCTTCACTCTGAAATCTGCCCACGTCGTGTCAAGCCGTGTAGCGTAGATGTGCATAGCATAGGATAGCGTACCACGTATGTAAACCAGAACATCTGCTTTCAACCACGCACCGTATCGTATGGCGTCATATTTTCATCCGGCTTGAATATAGCTCAGGTCAGGCTGAATCCCAATGTGTGGGAATTAAGCATGGAGATTGCATCTTTATGCTAAATAATTCATCCCGAATAAAATTTGCATGCAAACATAATTGGAACCCATCGACTGGGAATATTTTCATGAATTTATAGCAGGTGATATACCTGAAGGATTCCTCGAGTCTGCTCGTTCGGCTGTTGAAATGGATTGCGTTGTGTACTGTATGAGTTTTCTCTTGATGTCCGTGATAGACATCACAGTTGTATAAAAAAGTAAAGAAGTATTAATAATATAATAAATATTATTATTATTATTTTTTTTTTTTAATGGTTTGTTATGACTGAGCCCGAGCTATTGTGCTATTGTTATTGAAACGTGTATCTTCAGATGTTAGTCAGTTAATGCAGCTCAGACTGAAATGGGGTGGAACCAAACGCGAATTGAAACAGCATGTATAACATCCAGGTGGTAAACGGATGTCATGTTCCCTGGACCCTGGAGACCCCTTTCACAATGGCCTGATAAATGATTTTGGCAGTACCAGCTTGGAGGAGCGAGGCTCAATCCCCCCCCCCTTGTGATGGGAAGGTGCCCGACAGCTATGCAAATCCCTGTTATTCACGCAGGAGGGGGTAATTAGCCGTAGAGAATTACTCCTGATGTAAAAGAGCAGGAGACGCAGAATGAGCATCATTATTTATGTGTGGGCTCCTCTTTAATTTCCTTTCGCTTTATGGTAAACACCGTCGTACTGGAGCGTGAACGCCTAGATACACTCAGCAGTCTCTTTTTGTTTTTTTGTTTTTCAGAATGCTAAACAATACACTTTCCCATACCAAGCTGGATCATTAGCGCTGATCTCAGTTCAGCGAGCGGTTTTTTGATGGTGACTAGCCTGGTATAAAGTTATTTAGGGGTACCTGAATAAATCAATAGACCAAAATTTTGAACATGTGAGGAATAAAACATCCCATGTCACACTGTTATAGAAAAATACTCTAAGTGGTTAGCACACTCGCCTCACACCTCCAGGGTGTGTGTGGAGTTTGCATGTTCTCTGCTTGCGTCGGGGGTTTCCTTGGGTACTCCGATTTCCTCCCCCAGTACAAACACATGCATGGTAGTCTGATGGGCGTGTCTAAAGTGTCTCTAGTGTATGAATGGGTGTGTGAGTGTGTATGTGATTGTGCCCTGTGATGGACTGGCACTCTGTCCAGGGTGTACCCCGCCTTGTGCCCCATGCTCCCTGAGATAGACTCCAGGTTCCCCGTGACCCTGATAAAGGAGTAAGCGGTAGAGGATGGATGGATGGATGGATGGGTGAGTGGATTTTGTGAAAGGATCTGACATCTATCAACAGACATTCCCTCACCAGACTCTCTTTTTTTCTCTCTAGAAGTTACTAAGACACAAAAAAAAACAAACTCCTGAAGAAAACTTAAAGTTACAGCTTTACCTCTGACTGCTACAAAGCACTGACACTGGAGACTCCTTCTATAGATGTTAAATAAATATCATGTTACTGAAAATGTTGTCGTATCGAGGATTATCTGTCTTTGTCAAATAACGATTATGTAAGGAGTCTCCAGTGTTAGCTCCATTTTTCGGGTATTTAGCGTAGTATTTCTACTGGAATTACTCAAATGGGGCTAACACCGGAGACTCCTTCAGAGACGTTTTTTGGGCAAATTGAAAATAAATAGTAGCTCATGTGAATTCATTGAAACAAGAATGACAAAGTATAGATTAAAAGTGTCTATAAATAAATAAATAATGTAAAATCAAGCGGTTTGGATAATTACATTTAGCAGACGCTTTTATCCAAAGCGACTTACATAATGAGACAATTACAATGAGACACACTCACCCACCAATGGTAGCAGAGCTGCATGCAAGGTGCTAGCTTGCCATCGGGGGCAACTTAGGGTTCAGTGTCTTGCCCAAGGACACTTCGGCATGGGATCACCCGGGCCGGGATTCAAACCACCAACCCTACGATTAGTGGATTAGTGGACAACCCGCTCTACCCACTGAGCCACAGCCACTTACATATGGTAAGTTTGAAAGTTTGAAAATAAGATAAAGACTTTGACCTTTGTCTAACGTTTTTCTCCATGAAACAAGAAAGAAAGAAAAAAAAAACAACATTTGGAAATGTCATAAAACATTTCAGAGGCAATTTCAAGCTGAAAATCCACCCGGCTGAGCTACACCTCTGACTTGGACCTTTCCCTCCTCTACCCCTTGTTTATTAAATCCCTTTCGTGTTACAAGAGCACTCTGTAATTGCCGTCTCTCTCTGTTGGTCTGTGATTTAAACCCCTGCTGTGTGCTCTGATGCTGAGTCTTCGATTTTCTCGTTTCCTACCGCCTCTGCGATCCGATTGCTCACACAGTTCAATTCATTGTCTTTGTTTATTTCCCACACTGTTAATGAGGACGACTCTTGAGCGGTGATGAATACGATACAATAATTTAGCATGCTGTTATATTTATTCAGCAAGTTGGATGAGATCGTTATAGCATTCTACATGAGACTGAGCAAAAAAATGTAAATATGAAATGAATAAAACATGCAGCGGGGGACATTTTGAGATAAATCCAGTGGCGGATCCATTCCACACATCCATCCAATGGTGACTCGGATTGTTGTTGTGTTTCTAGAGGATTCTGGACACGTGTTAAGTGCTGGAACACTTGTGTTAAATGAAATGGGTGTTATGTTGTAAAATGATGCACTTTTGTGACAACAGTTCAATTGTTTTGCACAAAATGTAATTTTTTTTAAATTATCGCCACCCCCCATAATTAATGCTAAAATCTCAGCTGGAGAGAATAGAAGCAGTATCACATCTTAGCACCTTCACAAAACTCTTCACAAAACTTAACACATTCAGTGCAAACAGAGTTCTAAAATGAATCCACCTTGAACAATGTTTCATTATATATAAAAATAAAGCTTTTCCATATATGGGGTGAAGGGTTCCCTTCTTAGGGCTATCCAATCGCTGTACGCCCAAAGCAAGAGCTGTGTCCGGATGCTCGGCAAAAGGTCGGACTTGTTCCAGGTGGGGGTTGGTCTTCGCCAGGGCTGCGCTTTATTACCAATCCTGTTTGTGATATTCATGGACAGGATATCGAGGCGTAGTCATGGTGGGGATGGTTTGCGGTTTGGTGACCTGAGGATCTCATCTCTGCTTTTTGCAGATGATGTGGTCCTGATGGCATCATCGGTCCGTGACCTCCAGCACTCATTGGATCGGTTCGCAGCCGAGTGTGAAGCGGCTGGGATGAGAATTAGCACCTCTAAATCTGAGGCCATGGTTCTCAGTAGGAAACCGATGGAGTGCCTACTCCGGGTAGGGAATGAGAACATAACCCAAGTGAAGGAGTTCAAGTACCTCGGGGTCTTGTTCATGAGTGAGGGGACATGGGAGCGGGAAATTGGCCGGAGAATCGGAGCAGCGGGTGCGGTATTGCAATCGCTTTACCGTACCGTTGTGACGAAAAGAGAGTTAAGTCAGAAGGCAAAACTCTCGATCTATCAGGCAATTTTCGTTCCTACCCTCACCTATGGTCATGAAGGTTGGGTAATGATCGAAAGAACTAGATCGCGGGTACAAGCGGCCGAAATGGGTTTTCTCAGGAGGGTGGCTGGCCTCTCCCTTAGGGATAGGGTGAGAAGCTCGGCTATCCGAGAGGAACTCAGAGTAGAGTCGCTGCTCCTTTGCGTTGAAAGGAGTCAGCTGAGGTGGTTCGGGCACCTGGTAAGGATGCCCTCTGGGCGCCTCCCTAGGGAGGTATTCCAGGCACATCCAACTGGG
>JAFFST010052105.1:9242-20136 GCA_022414735.1 Noturus placidus
ACCTTCACACACACACACACACACACACACACACACACAGATATTTAAACAGAGAATTTGGAGGTATTATTTCTGTTTCTATAGCAGGTGTTTCTGTGCAAAGAAAAATACAAACTGACGTGCATGGAGAGAGAGAGAGAGAGAGAGAGAGAGAGAGAGAGAGAGAGAGAGAAAGATGGAGGGAGACAGAAAAAAAAGAACGACAGAATGAGAAGATATCAGATGATCTTCTAGGACAAAGCCCCACCCACTCTGCTACTGTCCAATGAAATCATTTAGTACTGGAGAGGTGGGGGCTTTAGCTATGTGTGTGTGTGTGTGTGTGTGTGTGTGTGTGTGTGTGTGTGTGTGTGTGTTTAACAGTGTAGTGCACTGGATGTAAAGGCTCTCTCCAATCCTAATGAATAACTTCCACATTTGCATCTCATTAGCATAAGGTCAACTCTAAAGTTACGTTCACACATACTGTACAGTGACAAAGTGACCGGAGACCATTTCTTTTCAAAGAGAGCTGGCAACTTCTGGCAACTCGAGCGACAGCGACCATTCACAACTAGATGTGGGCGTGTCCGGTCTCGACAAAGTTGAGAATAGTTTAACTTAATGGAAATTTAGAGTGACTTGATGCAGCAAATACAGGTAGGCCACATTCTCACATACAGCAATTTTATCGCTGCGAGTCACCAGTTGCTGTGCTATGAAGTCGCCAGTAGGCATTCATACTATGGTTGCCATGGTAACATTTATCAGCGGGTCGCACAACTAGCAATCCTCTTAATCGACAACAAAACTTTTGCCGCTAAAATGAAAGATTCTGGAGGGAGAGCGTTTGTATATACAATTCACCAGCGTATATATGCAGTGTGTATATCCTACAAGATGAAGGAGAAGCCGTGTGTGTGATGTTTGCCATTGCAGTCATCTATTAAGTGCAGACAATATCGGCAAGAAAACTGGTTTGTTGTCAAAAGTAAAGTGGAATGCTAGTTGCGCCAACCTATATCAGTATACATGTTACTATGGTAACCAGTAGTAGGGGACCAGTGACTGGGGACTTGCAGTGATAAAATCACAGTATGTGTGAACGCACCTTAAAGGTTTGTGGAACATGTTTTTGGAAATCACGTTCATGAATACTAAAAATATAATACTAAAAATAAAAATTTATTTGTAAATTTAGCGCTAAATATCCTCCCGGATTCAAATTCTTAATTTTTTTCCTACTTCGACGTAACACTGTGACATCATCGCATAAATGTTTTGATTGTTTTCAATTCAGTAACTACTCTTTCACTACAACCGCATTTAGAGTATAATGAATTTCTTGTTCTTTAATCGGGACACGGAAAATTCTTATCTTCGGTAATAACACACACGCTACAGATGCAGTAAATAGAGAATAGAAATATTTCTGATACTGAAATTCTTTTCACGTCTCTCGCTCTCTCAGCAGCAGACGATCACGTTTCTGCAGGAGGCTCACCGCAGAGGTACGTGGTGCGTGCACACACACACACACACACACACAAACACACACACACACACACACACACACACATAGAGCAGACCTTGTAGAAGATCAGTGCCACTCCAAGAACAGAAGAAGAGATATTTAATGGAGTCATTTGAAATCTGTGTGTGTGTGTGTGTGTGTGTGTGTGTGTGTGTGTGTGTGTGTGTATATGTGTGTGTGTGTGTGTGTGTGTGTGCTTGTGTGTGTGAAAGCAGACGTGAAGCCAACAGGATGGCACAGTAATCTGATTGCCCCCCAGGTTCCCCTTTAGCTTTATGTCTTCTGAGGAATATTCAGATATCAGTCATAGTATAGCAGAGCACAGTTTTCCAAATCGCATGAGCTTTGGTTAGACGGTTAGCAGTTTATGCTAGCTGCTAGATGAAGGACTTAGCAATGTCAAACCAGACTGACATTCCATTAAAAGCGCTATAAAACCTCGAAACTTTTTGTATGGTGTAACGTCTATGAATTCAGATGATTTGCTTCTTGTTTTTTTTTTTTTTTTTTAAATCACACATGTGTAATACTGCACTCACCGTAGCTCCATCAGGTTAGAAGTGAGCGAATATGTGCAGCTAACTAGCTATTTTGAAGTAAGGAGATGTTTCTGGAACAAATACAGCACTATTAAGGCACATTAGGCTTCATATTGTCTTTTTTTGCCTTTCTAAATCTAAATGTGGTATTTAATCCTTTATAAATATTATGTTGCATTTCAGTTTAACCTAAAAAGCAAAGATTATAGCTGCAGTGTAGCAAAAACAGACCTGAAACAGAGACATACACTGTAACATTAAAACCACTGAGAGGTGAAGTGAGTAACACTGATTATCTCATTACAGTGGCACCTGTCAAGGGGTGGGATATAATACGCAGTCAGTGAACAGTCAGTTCTAAAAAAAAATAATATTTTGGAAGATAGAACATGGGCAAGTGTAAAGATCTGAGTGACTTTGACAAGGGGTGAATTGAAATTGTGAGTCACAGACCGATCTCTGTCCACCGCTGAAAGTGCCTTCAGGCGCACCTGAGCCTCAGAAGGTGGCCTTGTCTGATGAATCACGTTTTCTTTTACATAATGGGTACGTTTGCTTGGCTTATCTGGGGAAGAGATGGCACCAAGATGCACTACATTTACATTTATTCATTTAGCAGACGCTTTTATCCAAAGCGACTTACAAATGAGAGCACACTCACACACCAATGGTAGCAGAGCTTCCATGCAAGGTGCTAGCTTGCCATCGGGGGCAACTTAGGGTTCAGTGTCTTGCCCAAGGTCACTTCAGCATGGGATCACCCGGGCCGGGATTCGAACCACCAACCTTACGATTAGTGGATTAGTGGACAACCCGCTCTACCGACTGAGCCACAGCCGCACTAAGCGAAGAAGACAAGGTGGCAGAGGAAGTGTGATGCTCTGAGGAGAAATGTCCTGGAATGTTACTTTAAAACGTACCACCTACCTAAACCATGCTGCAGACCAAGTATACCCCTTCATGGGAACGGTATTCCCTAACGGCAGTGATCTTTCAGCAAGATAATGTGCCCTGCTACACTGCAAAAATTGTTCAGGAACGGTTTGAGGAACATGACAAAGAGTTCAAGGTGGTGACTCGGCCTCTAAATTCCCCAGATCTCAATCTGAGCATCTATGGGATGTTCTGGACAAACAGGTCTGATCCATGGAGGCCCCACCTCGCACCTTACAGGACTTAAAGGATCTGCTGCTAACGTCTTGGTTCCACATACCACAGCACACCTTCAGAGGTCTTGTGGAGTCCATGTTTCAATGGGTCAGAGCTGTTTCGGTGGCACAAGGCGGATCTACACAATATTAGGCAAGTGGTATTAATGGCCGATCAGTGTATTTTCCTGAACAAAATCCTCAATAAATAAATAAAACCTCATTGTTAGCATTAAACATTACCTTTAAAATCTTGAACTTCACCAGGTAATAAATCATAAATCATATTTGTTAATGGAACTGAGATAGAGCTTTGTTCTTTAAAAAAAAACAGCACGTCCACAATCTCTCACATATATTATATAATAAGAACAGACCAGTTTTTGCCCTTGAAAAAAAGTATTTTAAGCTTTACATCCCATATACAGTATGTAAAAAAAACAATGAATATTCACATATACAGTATATGCTCAAAATAATTGTTGGTAATAATTATTATTATTATTAATGGGACAGAAAGAGACACAGTGAGAGGAAATGGTGGAGAAATGGTGGAGAGACAGAATGAACAAGAAGGTGAGATGGCGTGAATAAGAGACATACAGACAGACAGACAGCAAGATAGAGAGAAAGAGAGAGAGAGACATGCCATGTGGATACCCTCCCTCCGTGTTCCTGAATGCTTTGGCGCTCCCATTGTGTCGTCTCATGGTTTGATTGATAGCTCGTCACGGGTCTGCTGTCACAAAGAAGGAGGAGATTAAAGAGCCTAAAGAGAACCAAAAGAGCGTGAACAATCCGCACAGAGCCACTGCACATGTGTGTGTGTGTGTGTGTGTGTGTGTGTGTGTGTGTGTGTGTGTGTGTGTGTGTGTGTGCATGCATACTCTGGCTCAGGCAGTGTACAGTGTGTAATTTGCACAGGAGGTAAGTTATGGCTACATCCCTACACACACACACACACACGCACCAGACAGAGGATAATGCTAACAGGTCCCTCATCTCTGCCTCCACAACATAAATCCCAGTTACACACGCACGAACGCACACACACACACACACACACACACACAAGCACACACACACACACCCAAGTCTATCCCTCACCTCTTTATGAGTATGAGTCAGAGAGAATTCAAGAAGTGCGTTACTCCGTGCGCCCATTTACGGACACACTTTCTGTGCGAAGAGTTTGGGTGCTGACTGTGTGCATTGTGAACGCTTCACAATTAGACAGCTCCGCTCTTGGCTCGCTCTCTTCTTGGCTGAAGGGAGTTGGATTTCATAGCTTCAAGCCGTACAAGGCCACCTCGGCGTTGGCTGGCAAAGCCTATGTGGTGACGAGCCTTTCTTGTGGGTCACTGCATATAACAGCAGTGTTACAGGCATACCAAGCAGACCTGCTGAATGAGCTTGACAGAGGGAGGAAATTGGGCTCAAGGCAATGGTCGAACTTCGCCACGCCAAGGATTTGTCTCTTCAGGTGACCAAGCAAACGGCCTGTCAATGGGTAGCTTGGTTGCGGTGGAGAGGCACCTATGGCTCAACCTCTCAGGACTGGGAGATAAGGATAAGGTCTCCCTGCTAGATGCCCCGTTGAACCTTCTGGCCAGTTTAACACCATCACTGAGAGGTTTTCCAAGGTGAAACAGCAAATGTTCCTTCCCCGTCATGTCAAATTCATATGCAGAAGTGTGAGGGAGGCACAGAGGCAAGTGTGGTGGCCTGCCTCCCCCCATGGAAAGCCAGGGGCACCAGGTGAGCACAGTTGCAGCCTGCTAGTAGGCCTGATATAAGAATAATGCCACACAGGCAAAGAAGGAGTGGTCCTGAGAAGCTGCGGAGGGGCTATCAGGGGATTACCCCCCCCCCCCCCCCCCCAGTATTACTGTAGGGACCTAGCCAGGATCATCCCAAGTTTTCAGTCCCCTATGCTCAGCAAGCTGTCACAGAGCAACAGAAATCTGATGCTTTCCCTCGGACAGAATGTGAAAAGTTTACATCACTAAAAAAACATCTGGCCGAGTGGAAGCTACTGCCAAATGTGTCTCCATATGTTTCGTCCACCATAGAAAGGGTTACTGAGTCCAGTTCTGAGCTCGACCCCCCGGTTCACCACAGCAGTCAGCACAGAGCAGAAGCTGATGTTAGTGCAGGAAGTAAGATCCCTCTTTGACAAAAGGGCCATAGAACACATACCCCTTCCTATGAGGTAGGGAGGATTTTACAGCCATTGTTTTTTTGGTCGGCAAAAAATATGAGAGTATGCAGCCAATTTTAGATCTGCATCACCTAAGATCTCCATACTCTTCGGACGTACAAGTTCAAGATGTTGACGCTCAAACTTATCGTTCCACAAATTCAGTTTGAGGACTGATTTGTGATGATGGATCTAAAAGATGCATATTTCCACACATAAATATTGTCCAGTCACAGGAAGTTCCCGAAGTGCAATGTGTAATGGAGGCAATGTGTACCAATATAGGGTTCTTCCCTTCACTCTAGCTTTATCCCCTCGCAACTTCACAAAGTGCATGGATGCTGCTCTGGCTCACTTGCGACTCCATGGCATCCATGTACTAAACTACCTGGATGAATTGTTAATTCTAGTGAAATCCAGGGAGTATGCAATTCAACATCAAGATGTTGTTCTTGCCTACATGAGGAGCTTGGGGCTGAGGTTGGACCCCAAGGAAAGCATGCTTTCTCCAGTGCAATGGATGACTTTTCTAGGGGTTATATAGGATTCCACTATGATGAGGGCATATCTATGCACAACATATGTAGGGTCAATCCTATCAACATTGAGCAAGATAAAGTTGGGTCTGGGTATCCCCTCCAGTCTCTACAAGACTGGGCGGAGGGAAGTTTTTGTCTGTGTGCAATGTACTTTCTGGGCAACTGGAATATGGGGGCAGATATCCTGTAGAGGCAGCGACTGAGGCTTTGAGGGATTAAAGGCTCCACCCACAAGTGGAGGAGTCCCGTATGGTGGAGGTTCGGCCAGGCAGAAGTGGATGTGTTTGCTCTGAGGAGACAACACACTGCCTGCTGTGGTTCACCCTCACTTCTCCTGTACCATTGGGGCTGGACACCATGGTACACTTTTTGTCTCGTGGTGTGAGGAACGTTAGTTAGACCCAGGAGACTGCACAATAGCTATAGTCCTGGAGATCTACATGGCCGCCATTTCAGCCAGCCACATCCCTATTGATGGAGCCTCTGTGGGGCAACATCCACTTACATCAAACATGGTGCCAATCTGCAGAATACATATACCTTCCTGGGGCCTTGATGTGGTCCTGGAAGGTCTGTCAGTCACCCCATTTGAGCCCTTAGAGTCAGCTTCAGAGAGCTTCTGGCTCTAAAGGTAGTTTGTTCTTCTGCTGGCCCTGACATCTCTCAAGCGAGTATGAGAGCTACAACTGCTCTCTGTTGCTCTTTCCTGCCTTGACTTTGACCCAGGATTAGCCAAGGCCTTACTATCTCCTAGGCCAGATTACATTGCTAAAGTGCCTATGTTGCTGCCCAGCCGGTAGTGTTGCAGGCTTTCTGCCCTCCTCTGTTCCTCACACTGGAACAAGAGGAATTGCACCTACCTTGTTCTGTAAGGGTTCTCTGTACTTTTGCTCTCTCTACCACTCCGGCTAATGGTGTAAGTCAAAGCAGTTGCTGGTCTGCTTTGGCAGTGACAGTAGAGTTGATGCTGTGATGCTGTGTCAAAACAGTGCATCTCCAGTTGGATAGTGCAGACAATCTCTATCACTTATGAGGCGCATGGTCTCGCTACGCCTCTGGGCATAAGGACTCATTTTACTAGGGGGTCACCTCCTCGAAGGTTTTATCCTAAGGGATTTACTTTTTACATTTATTCATTTAGCGGACGCTTTTATCCAAAGCGACTTACAAATGAGACACACTCACACACCAATGGTAGCAGAGCTGCATGCAAGGTGCTAGCTTGTCATCGGGGGCAACTTAGGGTTCAGTGTCTTGCCCAAGGACACTTCGGCATGGGATCACCCGGGCCGGGATTCGAACCACCAACCCCACGATTAGTGGATTAGTGGACAACCCGCTCTACTGACTGAGCCACAGCCACCCTGTAAGGGATACCCTTACAGGATGTCTGTGCTGCAGTGGTGTGGTCTACGCCACACACATTCATTCGATATTACAGTTTGAACATGGATTGCACCCCAGGTTTGAGTGTCTTGCAATGTTCCTCAGGCTCTGACCCTTTTGAGTGGGTATACCCGTTCCCACAACATGAACCTCACGCAAGGTTAAGTTCCCTTTGAAAGGGTAATGCATGTAACCCTGTTCACTGAGAAGGGAATGAGATGAGCGTTACTTTGTCATACTGGGGCATGCCAGTGAATTTCATCTTCGCTTCAGATAATTGAGACTGATGTCATGGTTTACAGGCTCCATTTTATAATAACGTGACACGCGAAATGCCATGTAACCTGACCACGGTAGGCCTATAAATAGTCGTAATTTCACACAGTCTTCAGATACCAGTCATGTGCAAGGGCTCTTCCCACAGTGTGAAGCTCACTCAACGTCTCATTCCATTCTCAGAGAACAGGATTCCATGCGTAACCCAGACGTTTATCAGTAATATTCTGCTATCTTTAGTGGATAAATTCTTTGTGAAACATTTACTAGAAAGTGGGAACATTTTATCAGGAAAATGAATGCAATTACGCATACACTTCGTGTCACATGGCATCGTTTGACATATGCCTCTATACAACAAACACACTCACTGTTTCTTTCCAGTATTCTACTGCTCTAAGAAATTCCAAGTTACAACAAATTAAAGAGGAATTTTTTTTTATTCTACCAACGACTGTTTGTGTGTTTGTGTGTGTGTGTGTGTGTGTGTGTGTGTGTGTGTGTGTGTGTATGAGAGAGAGAGAGAGAGAAAGAGAGAGGAAAATCACCTCTGAGTAATCACCCTCATTATGTTCACCCCTAATGAGTCCATATGGAGTTTTAGGATTTCATTAGGCTGCTAAAATGACGCCAGTGGCTTTACTGTGACTTATTAGGTCTGAAACAAAACAATAATCATCACCTGGCATTCCGGTTTTCATTAGTTTTCCATCAAAAGGCTTTATCAAGTCGTTACTATGAGATGTGCGTATGTGGTTTCTAACATACTGATATTTATAAAGAAAATTGGATAAAAGGATGCTCAAGAGCTAAAACATTTGTGGCGGCCATTTTGGATCTTTTTTTTCTGAGAACATACAGTATTTTGGTCATTTCACACACGCCTCAGACTCAGGAGTTATTGTGTAATTGTGTATTAGAAGTGATTTGGATGACCTGGGGTAGAGCGTGGGGTGTCAAAAAAGCCAAAACAAAAAACCCTTGGAAAATCAGATCAGATAGGAAATGAAAGAGGAGTACAGTAAAAATAATCAATATTTTACAATGTTCGGTGTAGAAAGAGATTAATATATGGTTTTAATATAAAATGTATAACCTGGAATAATAATAATGTGTGTGTTTGTGTTTGTGTGTGTGTGTGTGTGTGTGTGTGTGTGTGTGTGTGTGTGTGTGTGAAATGCATGGCAGTAAAGGTCATATACAGTATGTGATGAATTAAAGCACTTACATTCCCGTCCTCCTACACACACACACACACACACACACACACACACACACACATTTTAACTGAGATCCACATCTCTACAAGTTGTACACACTTTCATCTGTGCTTTCATTGGTCTACGCGAAGATTCCACAGGAGAAACTCTGTGATCTGATTGGTTTGGGCTCAAAGACTGCAGCTGAGTTCTGGTGAATATTTAATCAGAGGCACTTCGTTAAAGCCTTCATAAGCAGGATGTGAGGACAAGGAAAGAGAAATAAAGAGAGTGAGACAGAAACGAAGTGAGACAGAGTGAGACACACATACACACAGAGGCATGGTACTCCTAAAGCATTGTCTTCTTCAGCCAATTGAGGATTTTCTGCTCCAATCAGTCACTTAGCTGCTGCACATATGTGTGTGTGTGTGTGTGTGTGTGTGTGTGTGTGTGTGTGTGTGTGTGTGTGTGTGTGTGTGTGTGTGAATCCCTGAGGGAATCATGCTCCATAGACTTTATGATTACAGCCTCCATGCAGAGGTAACACATACCACAACCCCACTGAGTGAGACATGCACCAGCTGTTACACATATACACAAGCACGTCTTCAGCTGTGTGTCAATTGCCATCCTATGGCATATACTTCATAGTAAGCACTGTGTGAAATACATAAATATATATTTCCAGTGCACCAACAATACACAGATGATGTACTACTAGCGCATAAGTATGTGTCCACAGCATGGGCGTAACCACGCATTCTTTGGGGGAGTCGGGATTATTTGGGGGAGTCCCCCCCAATATATAGTACAAAATATTTTCTATATGAACCCTGCCAAGGGATCTGTCTTTTCTTCATCTATTCTATTTATTTACGTATATTCATTTTTAATATATTTCCGTTTGTTAAGGAAAAGAGGTGTGTGTCCCCTCCAGTTGTACACTTGGTTGCACCCATACTCAATACAAGTTTGTTGATATATTTTATCAGCTCAGTCTGTAAGAAATGGAGACAGCAGCCAAGTGTAGAAAATTGCAGCAGAACATACAAGCTTTTTTTTCCAGAGAGTAAGTAACTAGATACCTAAATAGTTGGTAACCTTATCTTAGTATAGAAGGCATCATACCATGGCTTGGTTTGTTCTAATTCTAACAGTCTCTCCAGGATTTTACGATCGCAAAAATGAATGCAAAATCAAGGAAACGCCACAATATTTGCGGGAATTTTCAATTTTTCAAAATTACAGCAGATATTTCGTAGATTTGGAGATGCACATTAAGCCAAAGTCCCCATTGATTCAGATGCGACAAACATTAGTACAGCTAAAAGGTCTCATTTACCAATAAACATCACTGCAAAATTCAAGTAGGTTTTTGCAAAAAAAGCACAAAAACTTTGCAAGATGCATTGCAAATTTTGAAGAAAAAAAAAACCTGGAAAATCCTGTATGGACTGTTCTAACTGCGCTTCCTGTTCAAGCGAAATGACACCAAAATACTGTATGTCCATACATCCATCTTCTATACCGCTTAACCTTCTTCAGAGTCACGGGGAACCTGGAGCCGGTCCCAGGGAGCATCGGGCACGAGACAGAGTACACCCTGGACAGGGTGCCAATCCATCGCAAGGCACAATCACATACACATTCACACACCCATTCACACACTACGGACACTTTAGACCAGGGATCGGCAACCTGTACCACTCAAAGAGCCATTTGGACCCGTTTCCCACAGTAAAGAAAACACTGGGAACAGCAAAACCCTTTTGACATTTAAAATGAAATAACACTGCATATAACTTCATCCACTTGTTGAAGTGATTTTGACTCAGATCAACCTTCCGCATCAGTTCTGAAACGGCTTTTTTCCTCTCATCTCCATCCGACATAACATTTTTTAACACGTTTTATTTAGATGTTACAAGATCACCATAATCTTCAAATTTAGAATTACATTTTAAAAACGATCAAACTAAAATAAAATACATTTTAATTAAATACTCATTAATTCTTTTCAAAAGCCACAGGGAGGCTGTCATGGATCCTCCGGAAGCAGTGCGCATGCGCCATGCATGCGCGCTGCATTTG
>JAFFST010052105.1:50952-69730 GCA_022414735.1 Noturus placidus
GGGGGGGGGGGCAGGTATAGAGAACAATTGCATGGATAACAACTTTGTAGAGGCTTAATGATGACATCTGAGACCAAAATAATTGAATTCCTGCTCAACACCCCCCATCCCGCCCCCTCACACTCCATGTGTGTCTGACTTTTATACTTCAACATTTCTACGCATGTTACAACCTTAATCATAAACGTGATTAAGATATACTATAGTAACACCTTTTTTTTTTTTTAATCGGCTTTGAAAAAATCTTAGTTTTCAGCCGAATAGTCTATTCACTGATCATGATAAATTATTGGTCTTGTAGATTAACTGTGGATTTGCTCAGTTCATAACAGTGGTGATCTTCTCTGTTGCAGTTGAAAGATGAATCATGATGTGCCAGGATGACTCATGTTTCATAGTGACTGTCCATTAGTGTCTGTAAATTAACACTGAAAGCTTTCATTGATTCTGAGGGCTGGAGACTACATTCACTTGTTATTGTATCCGTCATACACACCAAATCGGGGGTTTAAACCCTCCCAAAGCAGCGACTCATGCCCACAGTGGGGCAGGACGACATCCATAACAATATGGCCTCAAACAAGTTAAATTAGGAGATTATCATGCTTGCTGATGCTATAGACACCTAACCCCATAATGGTTAGCTGAGAATTCTCATCCAGCATAAAGTCTAACAGCTCATTTTGAATGGTTTAGGCATACCAGATATTTATTAGAATTAATTGTTTAGTTGCTATAAAACAAGATCAATGTGCTCACTGAGTTTTAAAGCGAGCCTGTCATTAACTGTCCTGTTTACTGATCCTCCTCTGCTGACAATGTTCACAGAGTAAGCACTGGGCAGCATGATTCCTGCCCCAATTACCCTCTATTAACACATGTTGCAGTTCCCATTTTGCAATGATGAAAATTAAATGTCAATACTATGGATGGTAAAATCAAATAACACTTTTTTTTTAATCATTGGTCACTCAAAAGAGTTAATTCGTATTTTAACAGAATTTAAAATAGTATGGCAATGTAAATGAGGACTTTATAAAGATTAACATTTGTTGAATGCCTGATGCACTGCATATAGTGGGGCTCTGCTCAACATGGCCTTAAGGAAGCAGCGTCACTGCGGTTTACATTAACACTTTTATTGCACAGTTTGTGATACCAGTTATCTGTGCCAGTTTCTCAACACAGCAAGAAGCCTAGCAATGCTGCTCCATCTGATACACTCATACCAGTCCATCCATACACACACACACTACCATATCAGTGTTACTGCTAGACTTGTCATGTGATCAGTTTTCACTGATGAAAACTAAAGAAGAGAGAAATTTGTATAACATTTACATGTGTTTGGCTGGTCTACCCAGAGCGACTTAGTCGTGGTCGAAACACATCTTTGTGTTCAAACAAATAGGTCAGGGATTATCTTTTTGTTTATTTATTTATTTTTTAATAGTGGTGCCCATTTAAGAGCTTGTTAAAGAGCTAGATCTTTATTCTTCACACAACAAAGACACCGTTCCACTTGCACTAAGTGGTGTAATTACTAGGCTACTAGCTAATACTTTTCATGCTTCTTTTCATGCATCCGTGTTTGAAGTAGCCTTGCAGAGTCATTTTCTTTCACTACAACGATGGTTGAGCTGAGAAAAGTTTGAGTGTCGTAGAAAGATGTAGTGGAATCAAAGAAATATCTGGAAACACTAGAGCACATACCGTTTCGGAGGAGTAGAAATGATTTTCAATCAGAACTATGCTAATTTGACTCCTACCTGCAGAGTTTAACCTCAAGGTTGATTTTCAAGTAACTAGAAATGCAGCGGGATTAGTTTAGCTAAAGCATGCGATCAATTAACGAGAAATAGAGCTGTGCATTAAAGGATGCCTCTTTCAACTGTGCACAGTTTCAGCATTTTGTAAAGTGATTAATGGAAATGAAATGATGTGAAAATGTGGTAAAGATGAATCATATATATATATATATATATACTATGTATCTAGCTACTTAGCATCAATGATCAAGTGAGTTAGCTTTACCTTACTGGGCTATCAAATGCCACCAAGCTGAGTTGTGGGCCTAGTGAAGTTTCACGAAGGCTAATAGCATCACAAAAACCACAAATGACCGGGTTGCCTCTGACAGAAGGTTACAACTTGGCAGTAGGTGGATATTTGAACAGGACAATAAGTAAATTACACAACGACCTTCTCAAACTCAAGATTTGAACACTGCTTAACACCGGTCTGAATTTAATGCATTAACCAAGGAGTGTGAAATGTTCTGAATGGAGCAGTGAACCCATGTTCTACATGTCACTCAAATCTTGTTAGACATGCACATGTATGTCATAAAGACATAACTTTGAAAGCTTGAGATTGCAAAAAGAGATTCCTCTTTTTTTTTTTTTTTTTTTTTTTTAAAGGAAATCTCAATAAGTAGTTAAGTCGCCCTCACAAGTGTGATGTTCTAGATCTTTTTTGTCCTTCAATTCTGACTTCTCGCATACATGCCCAACTTTTTTGTCGGAGTCCCTCAGGATCTCGGTCCTGATATCTCTGATATCATAGACGTGTCTTTCATTTCGAAAGGCATGATTTGACAGGAGTTGTGATTCACTCACACATGCAAACATCTTTTACTTCACAGCACAATGCCGTGCTCAGCTCTGTTACCGCGCGCGCACAATGAACCGCACCCTTAACGCAAATGGATGTGCGCGCGCGCACACACACACACACACACACACACTGAGTGATCTGCACAAACTTTTTTTGTTCTTTTGTTGCACTACTGAGGAAATTATAAGTAACCAAAGTCAATACTCGTAAGTGAAACCGTGCAATTCTGCATGCCATTGGGCAACCATGGCGGCGCGCGCTTGGTTAATGTTGTGTGTTGGCTGACAGGAAGTGAGAAACCAGATGAGCTGGTATGCTGGAGGACGAATAACAAGCTGGGAGGAGTTCGAGAGAGAGAGAGAGAGAGGAGTTTAGGGGGGAAACAAAAGGAAAGATAGGAATAACAGCAGGGCGCGCACCTCTAGTTGGGAAAATTGGGGTTGTTTGTCTTTACGCCAGATTTCCAGCCACAGAATTACAATAGTGCACTCTGTTCCCAACTGAACTTCTCCTCTCAGTATCCTGAACACCTCCTGAATGATTCCCATGTCCCTGCAGTCCACGATGGACTCCCTCAATGCCGTTGTGCGCTTCTTCACAAACCAGAAGACCAAGATCGGATATGGGGTCATGGCCATCGCTACCATCGGCGGAGAGAGAATCTTCACGCTTTTATCCTTCCAATGTCCATGCAACGTAAACCAGAACATGGTGTACGGGCTCACGTACCTGCTCGGACCGGCGCTCGTGCTCTTTACCATCGGGCTTTTCCTGAGCACGCGCCTGTGGCGCCTCTACACGGGATGCTGCCTCAACCCCAGGAAGCTCTGTCCTAGGTAAGGAGATCCTTAAGGCACAAAACAAATAGTATCAGGTCATGTTTAACGATGCATAGATATTGTTGGCACAAATTTAGAAGCGCACAGTTGTATAGAATGTCTTTGTATGCTCTATCATTACAATATCCCTTCACTGAAACCAAGAAAATCAGACATGTTCCAGCATGATTATGTCCTTTGGTACAAATTCCGATATTCAGCCAAGGTTGAAGTGGAAGAACTTGAGTATACTGGAACATCCCAATTCTCCTCGCCAAACATCATTGTCTGACTACACTAATGGTCTTGTCGCTGATCCAAAAAGCCTCCACAGAAGAGTGGAGGTTATTATAACAGCAAAGGCAGACTAAATCTGGAATGGGATGTTCAACAAGCCCATATGGGTGTGATGGTCAGGTCAACAAACTTTTGGCCTTAAAGTGTAGATAGATGGATGGATGGAAATATTTTATTGATCTTCAAAGGGAGATCTGTGTAAAAAGTAAATAAAATGTTAGCAGAAATGTCCCGGTTTATTTGCTAGCAAATCTCTCCACCAATTTTAACTGAACCCTTTAATAGGCATCTCAATTGCATGTTTACAAATATTTATTATTATAATACCAGTGTTCATAAATTCGTCTCAGTGTATTTTTCCCATTGAGTGGTTTTGATGTAACACATCCACAATGGGGTGTTTCCAGTTTTTGAAATATCACCAGCACTACTTTTGATTCATGAAGTTACCAAGGTAAGATATCAACCATTAGTACGAAGATAAAAACACATATCTCATTTCTGACTTTGTGACATTATCATGGTATTACATTATGAGAGTTCAAACGTGTTACCGCACGGTCACTTGGTCACTTAACAGAGGTGACTTAGCACGAGTCCACTGCAAGCTGTCAGTCAGCTGTGAGCAAGATTTATCAGCAAATAAATTCGAGCAAATTCACGAGTATAATATTTTAACAAGATAAGATGAGATATCTGTTTTACAATTTTCGAAAAATTTAGCGATAAAAGAGAAACCCGCACTCATGAACTACAGTCTTTGCTGTTTATTTGCCATATTTAACAAAAAGAAAGCGCAATAAATCAGGTAAGCTCACACACTGAGCAGTTATGGGTTAAACATGTTTGAGTGTTTTACTAAAATATGTATAATAAAGTTTCTTGACCATTTTTAGCATAGGATATGTAGTATATTTTAATTGTGGTTTTTTTTTTAAATAGAAGTTGAGAGTCTAGTAGAAGATAATCGTCTAAAGACTAAATACCTCAAATATTTTATAACATTAGAAAAACAAATTATTTTATAAAATCATCCATCCATCCATCCATTTTCTGTACCGCTTATCCTACAGGGTCGCGGGAAACCTGGAGCCTATCCCAGGGAGCATCGGGTACAAGGCGGGGTACACCCTGGACCGGATGCCAATCCATCGCAGAGCACAATCACATACACATTCATACATTACGGACACTTTGGAAATGCCAATCAGACTACAATGCATGTCTTTGGACGGGAAACCGGAGTACCCGGAAGAAACCCTTAAAGCACGGGGAGAACATACAAACTCCGCACAGACAGGGCGGAGGCAGGAATCGAACCTTCGAACCTGGAGGTGTGAGGCGAATGTACTCACCACTAAGCCAATAATAAAAACCATATTACTGGTCCATTGTGGTCAATAGATGGAGTATTTTGAATGAATTAACATAAAAAAATATATTTGTACATGTATTTAATTTTGTGCTTGTTAAAGGGTTAAAACAACAATTATTGCTTACCAAATAATTAGATAACATAAATGACAAAGTTCAAACTACTGGTAAATAAATGTAAAATAAGTCTATAATGTATAAAGTAAACGATAACGATCTATCTGCATGTTACAGTGGATTGTTATATTGCATTTAGGGAAGCATAAACTTCTCTATATGAATAATAGTGATAATCATTTGTTGTGATGGTTCCAGAAAAAAAATGGGTCAATAATCAGCAGTAAAACACTTAGAAGGGTCCTTAACCTTGTCAGCAAATCCAGACTCTATGACGATGCAAATTTGCCCCAGGATACACACACTGCTTTTATCCCAAAACCACTATGGTTACAATTATCACACTGACTGTGCACTCGAATAAAAATGTACTTCTTGTTACATTGCTGCGTTATAAGAGGAATGAAATGCTTTGGAACATCCTGTTATTGGAAAATATCAACCTGTTATTGATTGTTTTCCAATAACCACATGCCCCATTGTGCTTAATTCCGTACATAATGTACAGCGCATCGAGTGTAATGTTTTTCTCGTTGGAAATGTACAGTTGTCATATTGTGAGTTGATTTTGCTGTTGTAGGGCGAACTGCGTAAACTGCGTATCCGTGCTTTTTCATGTGATTCTTGGAGCGCTCGTGGCACCAATCATGTGGCTCAGCATCGCTTTGCTGAATGGCACGTTCTACGAGTGTGCGGTGAGCGGATTGGAAGAACAAGCACTCGTGCACTGGTTTTGTAAAAATAGGACCAGCACATGCAGGGACCAGCTGGCCAAAATCCCGTGTCTAACGTCCAACATGTCAAAAGCGGACAGTGAGGAGCTTCTGCTAATACTACACGCCCAGTCTCAGGTACTACTACTACTACTACTATTACTATTATTATTACTACTATTATTACTGCGACTATTACTATAACTATTACTATTTCTATTACTACTATTACTACTAATATTATTACTACTATTACTTCTACTTTTACTAATACTACTACTATCACTACTTCTACTACTAATACTACTACTACTATTAAATTGGTGCTGGTTTGGTGCTCTGAGGATACTGTAAATGAGAAATTAATCGAAGCTTTCCATCACACTCCACGATGGAATCGTTTCTGTCCCACTGAGATGATAAACTTGTATGTAAAATAAAGGTAAAAGACAGTTGTGCCTGTTTCAGATATAGTAACCTACAGCAGCTCACTATAACTTCACTTGATCATTCAAATACTTCAAGAATCTTATTTTTGCATTAATGTTTAATATCTATTTAACATCTCATGCTTGAAACGTCCTTTTCCACGAGTCATACTTTATATTGGTTATAAAAAAAAATTTGTCCCAGAGCATTCACGCAATACTGTTACCTGCATACATTCACCCAGTAAAATATATGGAATATTATGTTCCACAGAAGAAAGACAAAAAAGACATGAGGGGGAGTAAATTAAATAATTTGGTTGAACTATCTCTTTAACAACAGAAGAGAATTTGAGAATATGAAAAGTTTAATAAACAAAGTTTTACATACACGAACACGGTGCAATAACTGTTTTCACAAGCCGTTAGGCAAGACTTAATTTTATGAACGCAACAGACAATTAGCCAATGTTTGTACAGCCAGTAGTAATCCCAAACACTGTGGAAATGGTAAATGGCGCACTTATATAGTGCTTTTATCCAAAGCGCTTTACACTGTGTCTCATTCACACACACACACACCAATGGTAGCAGAGCTGTCATGCAAGGTGCTAACTTGCCATCGGGAGCAGCTTGGGGCTCAGTGTCTTGCCCAAGGACACTTCGGTATGTGGCGTCACATGGGCTGAGAATCGAACCACCAACCCTACGATTAGTGGACAACCCGCTCTACCACCTGCGCCACAACCACCCCAAGGTATCTAAAAGTGTGAAACTAAATTACATTTTTAGATACCTATTTTTGTAAGCCTAGGTGTCTTATCAGTTTCCTTTTATGTTCAGATACTGTTTTTAACACTTCCTCTTGTTCACTTCTTGTTCACCAACTTCAGCAAACTGATGTTTGTTAGATGAGGTATTGATAAGGGGTTGACTCGACATCACTGCACACTTCATTGCAAAATGACATATTTACCCAGAAGTCATTGATCTCCGTTGATTCAAAATGATTCTTAAAATATTTCATATTTCAAAATTTGAATGTGTTTTTACGCTGGACGTTATTCAAATACACCGGTGAGAGATAATTCTGCGATTCTGACGTTTCCTAGCAAACCATGCTAGTCACCATGCTAAGCAGTTAGCCATTTTTTATTTAAGTACACGTCTGTATTTTTTCCTAACTGGGCAATTCATTCCATATTAATGAATAAGTAATAAATAATTCATAAATAATCTTTTCCTTAGATCCTCGGCTGGGTCCTGATCATGAGCACTGTTGTGGCCGCTCTGATCGGCGCATGTTACAAAAACTGCCGCTCTCAAGTCAGCTACCTGCAGCTCACTTTCTGGAAAGTGTACAAGCAGAAAGAGAACGAGAAGTTCGAATCGTTCGCAGACGAGTACGCCAACCGGCTGGCCGAGCGAAACCTCAAGAGCTTCTTTGAGAACAAAGACCCCGAGGGCTTTCCTTTTCCAAACCACAAAGCCTGGGAGCAGATCTCGACCCTAAACACATTTGATCGTAGCGAGCAGTATTACAGCACACTGCAGAGATATGTGGAGAATCCTAATCGGGACTACACTCCAGAGCATATGCCACTGGAAATGGAACACAGCCTCGGATAGGCATGGACCTCAATGTCTCTGAGCTCTGAATATTTTACTTACATTTGAACTGTGGTTTACCAGATTACTGACTAGCTAGCATTGTACTAAAGCTGACTAGGAAGAAAAAAAAACATCCAAAGTCTACATGACGGTGAGATTTTAAAGTTGCTGAAACTTTGATTGGGAACATATGCTGCAACTAAATATAAGTATAATTTATAAGACTCAGGTTTAATTACCTTGAGAATCATCTCAAATGATTCAAATAGTTCATGTTTATTTACTGTGCTTACAAGAATGTCGGCCGTTTCGGTGCTCCGTCCTAAGAGAATCTCTTCTACACTGAGTGTGCAGTAAACTTAAAGTTGGTTTTAGTTAAAAAGACCAAAAAAAAAAAAAATCTAGTTTTTCTGAATATAATATACTTTGATATCCCTATTCTAAGCAAACAAATATGTTTTAAGAAAATGTTTTTAATTTAGGTTTTATTTAAGCTATCCTTCACTGTGTAAGATATGGAAAGACTTTATATAGCTGTGTATAGTTTATAGCTGTTATGACGTAAGTGTTATAACATGAGCATACTCGTTTCCATACACGTCACTCCATCCTGTCGTTGATAATTTTCCTGTAACAGCACGACCCCTTATATGATGTTATATGATTTTGGCAATATTAGCATTACATTTATATTTTACATTTATTCATTTAGCAGACGCTTTTATCCAAAGCAACTTACAAATGAGAGCACATTCACACACCAATGGTAGCAGAGCTGCCATGCAAGGTGCTAGCTAGCTATCGGGGGCAACTTAGGGTTCAGTATCTTGCCCAAGGACACTTCAGCATGGGTTCACCCGGGCCGGGATTCGAACCACCAACCCCACGATTAACAGATTAGTGGACAACACGCTCTACTGACTGAGCCACAGTACTCTGGGGATCATCATGTTATAACTACAACAAAACAATCCGGCATTTGTGAAACACATTTGTGAAACTATTCCTTGTTACAACTTTTAAGAAATTTTGATAAAAGAAGTCTTTGAACTTGAAGTTTTTCATGTGTCTTGACTGTTTTGTTCAATTTTCATCTCATGAGATGATATTTTTGCTGTATTTCCCATCCCTAGAGAGAAATGTCTGTCTGGGGGGAACCTATGAACATACTATGAGAACCCTTAAACAGAGTGGTTTCTTATCAGAAAGGGTTTAGGAAGCTATGAACTGTTAACTGTTCAGTCCCTGCAGGATTTAGCGATTTTGAGATCGCAGAAAGTTACACAAAATCAAGCAATCGCTGCAATATTTAGAGGAGCTCGCAATGTTTCAAAAGTACCACAGATTTTCTGCAGATTTGGGCCAAGACGTGTCCATATGACATCATCACAACTCTGCGATATCCGACTATACAAAGAACGTGCTAGTATTTTTTACTCTACAGAAGACGCCATCTTAGCTGTTCTACTAATGTAGTACTAATATACTACTAATGTATGCTAGTGCGTCTGCCATATTGGATGATATTAGATTCCATTATAAGCCATTAGCTTATAGCTGGTTGACTCATCACTTGACTCGATCAAATCCAAATCTTAATACTTAAAAAAAAATAAGCTGACTTACAAATAACGTAAATCTCAAATTGAAAGATGATCATGATAAAAATCTGTTCTATTCAAAAATAAAAATCTCCAATATTATTGGATGTATTTAATTAATGAGGGTACAAATCCCACCTCTGCCTGTGTGTGCAGGTAGGTTTGTAGGTTCTCCCCGTGCTTCGAGGGTTTCCTCCGGGTATGCCGGTTTCCTCCCCAGTGCAAAGACATCTGTCGGATGTTGATTGGCATTTCCAAAATGTCCATAGTGTACGATTGTGCTCTGTGATGGTCTGGAAACCCATCCAGGGTCTCCCCTGCCTTGTACCGTGAGTTCCCTGGGATAGGCTCCAGACTCCCCCGTGTATGTTTTATGAAAAATGGATGGATATTTGAACAGTTAGAAAATCTGTATCAAGGGGATCTTCAGGCTTCTGGCAGTACATCTTTGCAGGGGTCTCCATAAAATAATAATTGAATTAATTTTTTAAATATTATTCTGTATGTTCATTCCATTGTTCCTTGTTGTTCTTAAATTGTCGTTCTCCATCGTTATTTAATTCATGGTTTTGCAGTGGTTTTGGGGGCATAGCATTAGGGTCCTCATTATAAACAATTCTTCTGATATAGACCACGCCCACTTCCAGTTAAATGTGAAATACGAAACTTTGCAGCATTAGATAAGTATATACTTCTGTTCGTTTGGTTGTTTTACTGTTAGTGTCGTGTAGCTTTATTTTCTACCAGGAGAAAATATTTTGCGACTTTGATGCCAAACTGACAAACATGGCAAAACCGAAAACCCGATGTTTGACCAGTCAGTAGTTATTTAAATTAATCACCTAATACAAAAACTGATATCTCAATCATTTATCACATTGCCATGACTCCAAATTTATTTGACTTCATTTAACCTTTAATAATCCACACTGATTCAATTCCATATACTAGATAAATATATTAGGTGTATTAGAACGAGGTATCACTGTATAATACTACTACTACTGTATAATAATGCCTTGGTATCACTGTATAATAGCAGGGTTGTTGTGGATTTTTTCTCTGCATGAAAAAAAAAAAAAAACCAGCAGCCGAGGAAACTCTATAACCACAGATGAGCAGGAACTGCCAGTTACTCAGGTTTCGATCATCTGAAGCATGATTTGCATGATTAGTATTTTTGTATTATGGTAACAACAGATTCATGAGATCCATCTTGTTTGGCACCTCATTTAAATTTTCACTAAAATTGATGCTTTATGAATGCAAGAAATAATCATAATTTCATACATGCAACATGCAATAAGCACGTAGCTTCGAAAACTTGTTGGGTGACTGAAGAAACAGGAAACGGCTCGTCTGTTTTTTTATTACCTCGGGCAGGCAGGAAGTGCCCACCAAAATGCAGGTTTCACTCAGCTGACGATTGAATTGGTTAATGTTTGCACAAGAATTTGCTGATTCTGCTCAAAGTCTGCTCATGATTCATAATCTTTTTTTTTTACTTTCTTGAGTCATGGGTCATGCGGTTCCCCAGTCTCCTCTTTTGTTTTATACATGTTATTTAACAGATTAATACTGCCGTATGAACATTTCTCTAACTATGAGAAGTGGACACTATTAAATGAAGAGTGTACATGCCTATTTTAAAAATGTTGTAAGCAAGGATTCAACATCAAGAGGAATCAGATCACACGCTGTTCTGGATGTGTTATGAATGATGTAGGCAGGGCAACCAAAACCACTTGAAGCATTTTTATTTTTGTATGGACATTGACCCTAACAAGCCGATTCAGTCCTCCAAAGTCTCTGTTGTCTGCAGAGAATGCTACCGCTTTGTTGTCAAGGTGGCATTTCTGAATAACCGCCAAGACCTCAGCTGCAATTTCCTCTCCTCTTTCCACTTTCAGTTCAATGAAATCCAACAGTTTTGTTTCTACAGATATGTTCCCATCACATATCTTGCAATATCTGACGACTACTGGTGACAGCTTTATGTGTCCATGGTTGGACACATCATTGAACAAGGACACATATTCAACCTGTTCTAGGTCCTGTGTTACAAGAGAAGTTACCAAGGGTTCCTCACAGTGACTTCACATTTTGTTCTAGAACATGTAAACTTTGGCTCATAGAGCTTCTGTGTCAGCTGTGCTGTGCAGTCCATTGATCTGTGATGGTGATTTTGATTCATAGTGTGATAAACTCACTCCTTCACAGCTAAATCCTATTCTTGTTGTGATGGCTTTACCTTCTTGACGATTATGGTGACTGACGGCACATCAGCCGATGCCCTACCACTGCCGCTCTCCCTCCACTGGCAACTAAAAACTAGGAATTGTAAATGGTGCAGTGAACCATTGTATCATTCTGACCTGGACCAAGAAGTGGAAATTCTCCCATCATGTTGTCATTTAAACAGCATTTCCAATTCTTGGAAAGAGCTGTGGTCGTTCCTCTGCCTGCTCTTGGTCAAAAAAATCTGCAACAATTGTCTTACTCTCTTCTGAACATCCTTCTCGTCTTATCTTTTCTCCTCACAATGTAGCTTGTAGCCCCATCTGTTGGTGAAAATAGGCTATGTCGATCAGGCTTTTTGCTGTGTATTTGTGAGTTGTTTTGAACGTGCTGTAAAATGGGGACATTCACCAGGGACAGCTCCAGTCGTGGGTAGTGTATCAAAAACCTTGAAATCAGAGACGTTGGGTCACCCTACATTAGGCAATGAAAATGGACAAATTTCTCTGTCCATCTACTTCTGCTAGATCCTCAACAACATAGAGTGACTCTAACCCAGTGGAACAACAGAAATCAAGAATAAAACATGAAAATACAGTGAAAAATTGACTGATTATGGATGCTCCACATTCTTCTGCCGTCCCCTTTTTTCAAGATCAAGATCATCCAGTTTCTCTTGGAGCACCAGGATTGCTTTAGCGATCGCTGAGCGTAGTCCTGTTCTCTCTCCTAAAAAGAAGTGATCCTAGACTGAACATTGTGAGCTCTTCTAGGGAATTCTACAACCATGCTCTGCAGTTTATCATCTGAGGTGATCACTCATTCTGCTTTTTTATGCTGACCTTTTTAAAACAGAAGCGCTCTCGAAAGCCCGGCTTCTACTCATTGAGAGAGTTAATGAAGCTCTCCTTAAGGAACTTATTGATGGTCTGAGGAATTCAAACCCTAAAGTTCTTACTGGCAGGGAAGCCAATCAGATCCTGCAGGGTCACCAAGTGACGGAGGACATGATCGGACTACTAGTAGACATGGTAGTTAAAAAAGGTGACAAGGCCAGTGCATTTATGCTGTCTATTTTGGAACAAAAAGATGTGAACCTCGCCAAAGACCTTCAATTTATTCCAGACTAACCAATCAGATACAAAATATCACGTGAGTCATGTTTGTCATTTTGCAGATAGTTCATGATGATGATGATGATGATGATTATTATTATTATTATTATTATGTTTGGTAAATCACTCTTCATTTTTTGCAGGTATGGAGATTAATAGACTTAATTTTTATTAAAAAACAAACAAACAAAAAACTCACCAGACCTGCCAAACAAGAATGTGAAAGAAATGTGATCGTCATTGCTTTTAATTTGTTTAATAAAACTCATGCATGTTGTGGCACACAAATAAATCAAAATCATTTCTGTAATTAAATATCTTTCGGTAAATTATCTGTGCTTTTTCTGAAGTAGGAGTTTTCCCACTATTAACACCCCCCCCCCCCCCCCCCCCGCCCCCATTATTCCTTATCACATTCTCTTTAACCAGGCACTAATTGTATGTTCTAAACAAGGTTTCTGTTTTTATGGGAAATCGATACTCATATGTGTTTAATAACTTCATAAAATGACCGTGTGGCCGTTCTTCCTGTATGAACAAACGCTCCTGGAATGCAGTGCTGAAACAAATTCAAATGAAAGTAAAAGATAGAACAAGATAGACGTGTTCAAACAGAGGTACACGTGTTTCTCCAAAACATTCAGCTCAGTGAATGTAGAGTAAGGCAGTGGTTTTCAAGTGGGGCCCGCCAAGGGGGCGCCATGGGGGCCTCAACAATTTGGTGTAAGAAATAAATTCTCACTCTCAGACAACCACACACACACACACACACACACACACACACACACACACTTCCTAATGTAAAGATGTCAGATGTAATTATTAATAAAAAATAAAAGGGTGGGGGGGTATATTTACATGTCTGTATTTTTAATGTGTTTTCAAGACATCTTGCAAAAGGGGGACCTCGGTCAAATGTTAATGCTATTTGGGGGGTCTTACCCTGGAAAAGTTTGGGAACCACTGGAGTAAGACAATGTTGCCACCTACTGGATAAATTGTGATCTGGACTCGTCAGGGGGAAAAAAAAAAAAAAAAAAAAAAGATTAATCAAGGATTCTTTAAGGATTTCTTGGATAATTAAGGGTTCTGAGCTTCCCAAAAAAAAAGGGGTCTTATTTGGAACCATTTTGTTTGTCTTGTATTGAATTTCATATGTTCCTTATTTACTCGTACACACATATTTGCAGCAATATTGCAAACAGTACGAATTCTGTAATAGTCTGTAATTACAGAACTCATGGAACGCATTCATTCATCCATTAATTGATTGCTTGCTCTTGCTCTTGCCCAATACAAAGGCCTTCATAGAGCTCTATACTGAGACCTAGTGGTGTGAATTATTTTAACAAAACAAAACGAAACAAAAAAACAGAATGCTTAAAGATTGTTGACATCACATTTAAATCAGATCTGTCTAATCTGTTTAGAGTCTAATGCAAAATGATACTACAAATCAAAACATATCCACTTCAAACAGTCTTATTTATAGTCATGAACCAATCAGTAATGGCATTACCATTAGGCACCCATCTCTTCCTTCTGGACATGACTGTTCAGTTGTAGATTGATAAACAGTGACAAGAACACATGTGAATCAGTGTTACATATCACAATGCCCTCATCATTGGGCTTTGCTGGAACAGGATTTGGAAGAAATCTGTGTGGCAATAAATGAAGAAGGGAACTTCTCCATGGAGAGCAGCAGTTGCAATCCTTGCAATGAACAACTTGCAAGCAGTACTGTGAGTCGCGAACATGTTCAGCTCTCCACTCCTGTGATGCTTCAGCAGGCATGGTTCCAATCGCAGGGTCAATTGCCGGTGGGGACATGTAATGTGCAACAACAAGATATTTATGAATTACGACATCATTCCAGATTGAAGCAAGCACCTTACCTGCTTCTTCAAAGTGCTGAATTTCTAATTCATCATCGATGGTTTTACCAGAACTGTCAAGATGACTGCCAAAGTGATCATGTGGGAGTACTACACCTGACAATTCACGACTCAGTGGAGCAAACGACGTTCAACATGATTGTAGGCGCTTCGACCTGGTGCGTTGGTTACAATAAACAATCCATCCAGATTGTTCTTCTTGAAGTGGTGAATTGTGAAATCGATCACCTTTGAGTAATGCGGATTTTCATCTGGTCCACCATCCACAGTTATTATGACAACAGGTTTAACATCACCAGCTGGTGTTTTTGCAAAGTTTCTGAATTCGTCCAATTCAAGGAATGTCTCAAAGTCTAGTGCATGACTCACAGTTGACGAATCATGTTTGCCGCTGCGGATAGCAATATACGTGGGTCCACTGTAACCAACAGCAGCTCTGTTACCGAACTGTTGAGATTCAATTTCTACTGCTGCATACATGCTTGGAATGAGCTTATGGCGCTAAGCAACAACCCAATCTTGATCTGGTAGGTGAACTTGATAATCCATGTGCAACTGCTTGTTGCAGGCCGTTATCCCAATTGGCACCCAACATTTGTCATCCTGACTCAAGAAGAAACATGACGTTCCAAGGCACGATGCAAGTTCTTCAAGTGCAAATATGGAAGCTTTGCAAAAGTGACCGTCAGGATGTTTGGAATGTAAATCAGACTCTGGCCGCTTCAGTTTCACTGGAACTGTGATGACGTGATGTTTGCCTTCAATACTGTTAGAACGTTTTGGCAGTAGGCGAAGATAAGTAGCACTTTGGCTTATGACAAAGCCCGCAGCATTCAGTTAAGACTGGAGATCATCTAATGTGTAGCATGATCGTATGGCTTCTGAACATCTGTTTTCAGCCGCTCCTCCAAACATGGCAAGTGTCCTGATAGTTTGCAGTAGTTCACCCTGATCATCTCTTCCAGACGAGGTCTACGAATTGTATCACGAATTTTAAGTTTCTTGGTCAAGGCAGGATCTTTTTCAATAATTTCATTCATTTCAGCTTTGCGCTTAGCTCGAAGCTTTTGAAATTCTTTGGTCAATGATATTTTGCAACTAAGTATATTTTCGAGTTGATGCATTTCTTTTTTAGCCTTGCTTATGTCCTGTTTTGTCACATTTCCCAAGCCAGAATCCAACTGCTGGCGCATGATTCTGAGCTTCTTTTGTTCCAGTGCAATTTTTTGTGACAGCTGATCTTGTGCTGGTGTAGGCCGATGGAATGAAGAGGCTGTAGAAATGCTGGGCACGTCAGAAGTGGACGGCATTGAGGCAGTGGATGCGCTATCTGAAAGTGTTGACAGTTTAATTATTAAATTGTGTGCACTTGTTATAACACACGTATAAATGCAGTCCTCAGGACGTCACATTGAGCCAACATCAAATTGAACGGCAAAAAATTGCTTTAAACTCCCTGTTTTAAATTACAGAAACAGTTATATTTAATGCTGCTTAATAAATCAATTTGAAGCATTTACAATCTGCTTATACAAATTTGTCAAAAGTCCACTCTAATAAAAAAAATAACTTAAAGTTGCTTAAATGTTACTGCCTAAATAACATTTAAGCAACTGTGCTGTGGGGCTAATTTTGCAAGTCAATTCATACCTGTTGCTGGATCGGTTGTTGTGTTCAATGTCGTATCAAGTTGTTCTATTGCATCCTTCTTAACAGGGACTGTGCTCCAGAAAGTCATCAGTGAAGCTTTCTTTTTTTGGCCGAGGTTTCTAGCTCAATTTTCTTCTCTTTGATCCATCGTTCAAACTCTACTTTTTCAGTACTCTCCCACGTGTTCCTCCACATGGTCTTCCCAATCCCCCTCCTTTATATAGTGCTAGGGAATTATCTCCTAATATTTTGTACTTTGTTACAATAACGGGGCGGTTGTGGATCAGTTGGTAGAGCAGGTTGTCCACTAATCGTAGCGTTGGCGGTTCGATTCTCGGCCCATGAGATTCCACATACCCAAGTGTCCTTGGGCAAGACACTGAACTCCAAGCTGCTCCCCATGGCAAGTTAGCACCTTGCTTGGCAGCTCTGTTACCATTGGTGTGTGAGTGTGTGTGTGAATGGGTGAATGAGACACAGTGTAAAGTGCTTTGGATAAAAGCTATATAAGTTACATCTGTTTAGTTCTTGTGGTGACATACTCTCAACATGGCAACCAACATGGTAGGGTCACCCATGTTGTGTAGAAGCTAATGTTCAAAATCCCAATTAATAAACACTACATCTGAGACAGAATTAAATTCCACTATTTAATAGATGACTCACTCAGATGACCCACCTTCAAATTTCCAGAACTAAATACTTGATCTCTACAAAGTTGTTAGCTAACATTAACTAGCAAGCAAGCAAGCAAGCAAATGCTTGCATTTAAAATGGTTAGTTATAACTTATATACCTTCTGGAGCTAGCTAACATTCTGGGAATTTTTTTTTTAATTTAAAGTCACTTCTGAAAAATGAAAAAATTGAAAAAACAAAGAAAGAAAAACAACATGATAGTTATCAAGCAACCTAGCTAGGTAGCAAGATAAGGTTAGTCAATTATCAAGATAATTCATGCCTTATGTACTTTAGAGAACATGTGTAGCTGTGACATCTGGCTCAGACAGTTCAGCTCCAGAGTGCCAGTGGAGGCCCTCCACTGAATTTTGAATGACATTTTCGGTTACCCGGTTAATTTCGAATATATAAGGCACATGGACTCTAGATACGGTGCAAAGCTTTAATTTTTGCCTGCACTCGTGTAAGTTCTGAGCTGGGTTTTTGGAGTGATCTTGTATATTACTGTGTTTTCCCTCATCTCGACTTTGTACCTTACCTAGCCCTCTTATCTGTTTGCTGATTTTGATCTCTGATAATTTGACCCAGTTTTTTTTCCCACTGACCCGGTTCTCGGATTTGTTTACGTTCTATGTGTTTTTGGTATCGACCCAGATTGTTGTGACCTTGATTTTTGTATTAATAAAAACTCCAGCATATGCATCTGTCATATGATCTGACTCCATTGTTTTAAAATGCATCACCATGCAACATGGAGCTTGGCGATCATGAGCACTGCACATGGCAGGACGATGGAAGAACTTCATGACTCACTAGTGATTATAAATATTTGGTGATGTCTTATGGGCTAGTTAACGCACCACTGATTTCACTGTGAATTTCACTGTGGATTTCAACAGAAGACTGAAGTTCCTAGGCTATACACTAGATGAGAAAGGGGTTAAAATGGACAATGGAAAAGTGGAAGCAGTAAACGCCTGGCCTCAACCAAAAACAACTGAGCATCACTCCTATAGGGTAAGCTCAAAACCCTAAAATTGACTCCTGAGGCAACTCATGCATTCAAATCCCTGAAAAAGCAGATTCACAACTGTTCCTATCCTGTGCCATCCAGACCCAAACCTTCTTAATTGTGGAAGTAGATGATGTCCTAGTGAAATCGGGGCTTCCTTGGTCTGAGGAACCATACAATGTGCCTACAATGGATGATTGGATGAGACAAAGTGAATACACATGGAAAGAGCACACATCTGTCTCCAGAGAGCTATCCAACACAATAAAAAGAGTCTAAGACATTCAATTGAGACTGCTATCACAATTATGTATATATATATATATACACACACACACACACACACACACATCCTCATCTTGGTAACAACAGATATTCTTAAAGAGATGATTATTGGTTTATATGTAACCCCATTGGCTTAGAAAAAAGCCTTTGTCCCAGCAGTCTGGATTTGGAGTAGATGAGAGCTCCATCCAGAAGTAGGACCTCAAGACTTCCGGCTGAGCGAGAGATGGAGTAAGACGCAACTTTCGGGGCTCCTGCAACTCCATTTAATATAATTCTATAGGCGCTTTTTTGTGGAGGTTTTTTTTTGTGAAGTGTTGCGGAG
>JAFFST010052106.1:18085-25585 GCA_022414735.1 Noturus placidus
GGGGGGGGGGGCTGACTGACTGAATCTGCAAACACGACTTCCCAGAGTTCATTAAAAATACATAAGGCTATTTCAGGTGTTAACAATTGTGTAGTGAAACTACACCCGTATAATTTTAAATACATAATGCCAAGATACATACACATACATTAGGGGTACATCGTCCTTGGATCTGTTATCACATAACCTTCACTACAAACATATGACGTCCTCTTCAATGGGACTGCTAATATAGACCGAATGAATACATTGATTAGTAAACAAATGAATCGCGATGAACGCTCATTGAAAACTGTAAAAACTCGCATGTAAAAGCATTTGAGCATATTTGTGCACAACTCATAATACATGTGGCTCGCGCAAACACTACTGCAGAGCAAAGGGCAAACATTAAGTAAGAGGACTTTCGCTGATAAGCACTGTAGGGAATAGGGAATTGCGATGTGGAGGTGGAGGGGGTAACGATACAACATTAGCTCGCAGAGACTAGAACACTGCTGGAGATCACCTGCAGCTTTCTCAGTATTCATTTAGTGAGAGCAAGTGGGTTTGAAAAACCACTGAGGGGGTACAATAAAACAACAGGTTACCATTTTCATTCCAATGGTCAAAGAGATCAGCTAAAGTATACAAAAACTATTCATAATCAATAGCAAACAGAGGCGTGAGCAAATCGGACAGGATATCAAAGTCCACCCGGTCTGGTGCTTTGTATTCACACCTCTGTAATACAGGCAAGGAAGAATGAGGAAGCCTCCTACCTTTACTGCGAGCGAGTTCAGCTCTATGTGCAATAAATCACTAAAACATAACTGTGGATCATGGGCTTCTCTGTCTACTTGTCCAGTGCAGTGCTTATTATCCTTCTGAGGACGTTCCATTGATATTATTAATACAGCTTATTTATGCTATACCTACACCTAAATCTCACCTTGGCCTTAACTTCGGTAACCACCAGGAAACATTTTAGATCTTTATTTTTAATTAAAAGCTGCGATTTTTGTTAACAAAAGATATTCTATCCTTGCCCCTGTATTTGGTCTCTAACAAGATATAAAAACATGCCCATACGCGCATACACACACATCTAGGGAGAGATAACTTTCTTTCGTCTCATGGGATATCAGGAATAGATCTTTCACATGTTTCGCAAATGTATCCTGCCAATGGGCTACATAAAATCTGAAATCTTCCTTCTGGAAAATAATCTGTGCTATATCTGTATATGCGGCATGAGATGAAACCGTGTCCTCAGTTTCACCCCGTTTTCTCCTGTGCATGCAGACAGAGCACTTGAGAATAACTATGCTTTTTTGGACAAAAACTTAAATGAACACCATCCTAATACATAACACTATTCTACACTATTCCACTACACATAACACCTACAGTATATCTAGGTACAAGAACTATAACAACAACTCTTTAAAAAAAAAACTTCATTCAGCCTATGCAGTTATTTTCCACTTAAATATTTTAAGGTTTTTTTTTTTTTTAGATGTTTTTTTAATGGAATCCACAAAATTACAATTCATTAAAAGGATCTGTAATGAATTGAAAAATATAACTGAAATACGGATCATAGAGTGAGCGCTTAAAAAACTTGAGCCTTGTATATGAAGAAAACATCATGCCTCACGCATTATAGGTTGCTGAAATGCAATCCCACTGCAAGAATGCAACACCTATTTGTGCAAGACACAAAAGCATAAAAGTCGACTACGTTTTAACACTACATCCCTAAAACCCATGAGGAAATTAAAACTTATTACAAGCATTGTTAAGGAAGTATTTCTGTAAAACAAATAAAAACAATAAATAATAATAATAATAATTATCGTCATTTATGAAGGTAAACATTGAGAGCTGACTCGCCTTTGGGTTTTTCATGGTAATTGAGTCGAAATGCTTCCATGGAAACCTCTTTTCATCATTTTAGCTGTGCATTTGTGTGAATACTGAGACATAGATTTGACTCTCAGGTGTGTATGAGGCAGCATGATAGGGAGATCCGCTGCACTGCTGCTTGCAAGATGTTCTGCATATAGTCGAGTGTATTAATACGGAAGGCAATCCATTATCAGGATAAATGGAAATGAAGCACAGACACACCAGGGATAATGACCAAGTCAGAGATGCTTACTTTTATTAGTCAATTCCTCACTGGTTCAAAAATTTGTTAAATAGATGTTATAATTGAAATGCAACATAAAGTTATTTTGTTAATTAGATGTTCCATAAAACAGTTACATATTTTCTAGTTAAGAAAAAAAAAAACATTTTTACTTACCTTAATCTAATTAAGGTCATACTCGAATTAAGCTCTAATCGAATTAAGACATGTGGAGTACTCCTGTTTTAGTCGTATTTACTCATCACCCTTATCATATTATTATCTTAATCAGAGTAAGGTCAATAATTAGCTTACTGCTGTCCATGTAAACGTAGTCATTCGAAATCTGTACCATTTGTAGATGATTTTCGTTTCAATGGAATGATTTATTTCAAATAATTTAGAGATCTTTTTAAATCCCTTGCCAGACTCATCCACAACCTTTTTCTAAAAAGCCTTACAGAACTTTTTAGATTTTGGCATGATGGGACCTAGGGCTGGGTATCAGTAAGGTTTTAACGGTATTACTACTCTTACAAATACTGCTTATCGGTCCGGTACTTTAACGGTACTTTGTGTTGTGTTTATTTTGTTTGTTTGTTTTTTTTTTATGAAAAAAGACAAATTGAGAACAGAATTAGCATTGCTTATATTTTTTATAAAATAAGTTTATTATTATACATCTATTCGTAAATGCACAAAATTGAAGGCCCTTTTTTAGGGGTTTAAGATTTATATACTGCGAAAAAAATACTCTAAAGATTTATATGTAGGCTATTTGTAAAGAAAGTGATGTGCATGTAATAGTCTAAATGTTTACATACTGATTTATTTCTTTATTTGGGATTTTAAAAACCAAGTAGAAAATATGTTGAATGCGTAATGTCGTTTCACCCAAACGAAATCAACATCATTTCAACATAAGATAAGCAAACCAATTAGGGCGATTTTACATTTATTTTAAACGATGTGAACAACGTTGATTCAACATGACTTTAATGAGCAAAAAGATGTTGGATCAATGTCGGAGATGAACATTGTTTTGATGCTGCGAGCGACATTATTTGAGAAAGCTGCTAGCATGCAAACCTGATCTAGATGGGGCAAACAGAGACAAGCTAGCTAGGCAGTCGTAAACTTTGCATTTCTCGGTCTGCACATACTCCAGGTTTTGAAAGATGCGTTGACAGGTTGCTCGTGTTTCCAGCCTTACATGCAAAAATCTTATTGCACTTGTGGCAACGACGTTGTCTGCATCAACTCTAGTGACCGGCAACACTTTTGAAAGTTTGGTTCTCCCCACCATCATCACTCTGTGTATTTAGCAAGAGCTTTCATGTTGTGTGCGCGCTCGCTGCTGCGTGTGACAGCCGGTCTCCATGCACAAGAGATCTCACTTCTGGATTGCAAATTCAATAATTTCTGCCAATTAAAAAAATAATTTCCGCAAATTAGAAATGGTTGAGATAAAATGTGCAAGATAGTGTTTATTTAGCAATAATAGGAAATATATTTGATTAATTTCTCCAGCACCGAAAACAGAACCGAAAGAGTCAGAGCTGATCGATACTACGGTCTTTCATAATTTAGCACCGGGGCCAGTTTAATACCGGGTTTCGGTACCCATCCCTAGTATCACCACACACCTGAATAACAAAGGGAACACCAGTCACTAGATATGAGAGGGGTATATATAAGACAGGTTCCACCTGCACTCCCTAAGCAGGTTCTAATCACTGGCACCCAATCTTGAACACCTGATTCTAATTTTATGGATATGAAGGTGTGTACTTACTTTATCCATGTGACTGATCTGTTCTTTGTTCATTTGTGAAAATTACTACAAAATGTCAAATTTATGTGTCATTTGATAGCAGGTACACTTCATTAATAGACACTGTTTCAAAGAAGACCAAATGTTTTCTCGTCCAAATATGTCAAAAAAAAAAAAACAGCAATTTCCATGGGGTGTACTTATTTTTTCACTTGACTAAATAGTTTTTTACCCTCCCCTTTCATTATCAGAAGCAGTGAGGAAATTAGAAAATGTTGTGCGAGTATAATAAGAACTAGATGAATGATATAGATAGACTATAGGGACAAAGGTTTGAAGTCACCTGAGCATCACACCCATATCTCTCCAGACCCTTCAAATTTTGAGGTTCACGCTGGTGGACTCTCTTCCTCAGTTCAGCTCACAGGTTTTCTATGGGTTTAAACTCAGGGGACTGGGATGGCCATGGCAGGACCTTCATTTTGTGGTCAGTAAACCATTTTTGTGTTGATTTTGATGTATATTTTGAATCATTGTCCTGCTGGAAAATCCAACCACTGAATATTTTAAGCTTTCTGGCAGAGGCAGTCAGGTTTTCATTTAATATCTGTTGATATTTGATAGAGTCTATGATGCCATGTATCCTAACAAAATATCCAGGTTTGGGATTATGTATATGTAGACAGATAACTGACTAAACATGTGCTGGGGCAGATAAAATGTAAAAAGTTGAAAATAAAATGGGATAGTAAATGATAAATGGAGGAGTAATACAAATTTGATATTTACGTTGTGTTAACACTTTGTAACATTAGTATATACCCACTAAAGATAACGGTATAAGAAGGAGAAAATTACTTTGCAAGCTTTTGCCTGAGTACTTTGGGACAGCACAGATTTATACAGTATACTGTAGGACACTTTGATATCCCTGCCTGCATTAATATCCTGTTCGGGTGTAGAGCTCCTGCACCAGCTCTCATTACCCTGGAGCTGTGAGGTCCACAGGAGATAAAATGCAGGAGGAAGATCAATCCTGCCAGGTCCCTCCAATGAGGTGATAGATGAGCTCCAATTGAGCATGGGCTTTAATTGAAAACTTAAGGTCCAGGAGGCACCAAGCCAACAGAGAGACAGGACATCAGGACGGAAATGAACAGTTTTCCAAAAGGCGCTGGATTCACAAACTTGCCGACGGATGATGGACAGCTCAACCAGCAATATGATTCTGAAGAAACATCTCGGGAGTTTACCTTTTTCACAATATTTTTATTCCCACAAAAAATAAAAAATTATGACCATAATAAACAAAATAGTATGTTTAGCTAGCACTAGAACATGAACACACATTTTACATTCTCTAACAAGGTGTTATTTTGTGTGAAGCCTGGTTTGAGACACCAAAGTAGTATTACGAGACAAAACGTTACAGCCTCTCTCCAGAAAGTTGCTTCTGCCCTCATCAATATTATACACTGCTTAAAGACACATTTTAAAAACACTCTGCAGCAACGCACTGCGGCTTACTAGTGTGTGAAGCGGTTGAGCTAGCACAGCTTGGCATTCTACACAGAATCATTAAAGCATTCTGAAGGCTGGAGAGCCAGAAGCTATTTTCACTTTTCCCCCACATCAGCACCAAAAGCTCCTCTGTTAATAAAGGGGGGAAACCGCTTACATGTTTTTTACTGTACTTGTTAACACTCTTATCTGTAATGGAGGACATCATCATTGTCAGGCTTTCCTTAAATGCCCTGGTATGAATCACTATATTTGCAACACATGCGCTCTCAAATTAAACTCGTTTCAACTGCACATCCTCTCAGTCCAAGTTATTTGTGCTATTTGTTGCGCTTAGTGCAAAACTGCTACATGCATCCACTTGGAAATATTGAGCCAGTTTGATAGTAACATCTTCATGGTACCTGCACACATTTTCATATGAATACCTCCGACCGACACCTGCAGTTTACATAATGACACCATTGCCCTCATGCCTTTTAACCTTCATGCTATTGAGCTTTATGGATGGTAGGGTTGAACGGCGCGTGCAAGGAGAGACGCAGGGAGGAGTGTAAAGAAGAGAAGAGGAAAGTAAAAAAAATGTATTTTTTTTTTATAAAGGGGGGTTCGGGAAAGAAGAGGAGCGAGAGAAAGTACAGTGTAAAGGAAAGGAAATGAGAGGAGAGAAGAGGAGCGAGAGAAAGGAGTGTAAAGGAAAGGAAATGAGAGGAGAGAAGAGGAGCGAGAGAGGAGTGTAAAGGAAAGGAAATGAGAGGAGAGAAGAGGAGCGAGAGAGGAGTGTAAAGGAAAGGAAATGAGAGGAGAGAAGAGGAGCGAGAGAGGAGTGTAAAGGAAAGGAAATGAGAGGAGAGAAGAGGAGCGAGAGAGGAGTGTAAAGGAAAGGAAATGAGAGGAGAGAAGAGGAGCGAGAGAGGAGTGTAAAGGAAAGGAAATGAGAGGAGAGAAGAGGAGCGAGAGAGGAGTGTAAAGGAAAGGAAATGAGAGGAGAGAAGAGGAGCGAGAGAGGAGTGTAAAGGAAAGGAAATGAGAGGAGAGAAGAGGAGCGAGAGAGGAGTGTAAAGGAAAGGAAATGAGAGGAGAGAAGAGGAGCGAGAGAGGAGTGTAAAGGAAAGGAAATGAGAGGAGAGAAGAGGAGCGAGAGAGGAGTGTAAAGGAAAGGAAATGAGAGGAGAGAAGAGGACTGAGAGAGGAGTGGAGGGAAATGAAAGGAAGTGAAAGCAAAGAGGAAGGGAGCATAAAGGAAAGGAAAGGATTTGTGAATGGAAAGAAAAAGAAAGAAGACATGTGAAAGGAAAGTAAGAAGGAAAAGCAGAGAGGTAGAAGAAGAGAAACAGCAACACAGAGAGACAGAGCGAGAGAGACATGCGGGATCCTTCTGGCACGTGTCTGGTGTAAACATCTAAATGTGTAAGTGTGTATAACAGGTGCTTCAGTGCATGCTGACTCCACAGTTACGAATGACCCACCCTGAAAAATTGTCCATTCTGTTTACTGTAGTCATATATTGCCAGGAATCTGCTCAGCCACCAAAGAACACCCCCCCAACATGCCCTGTATCCACCATGAATATTTACTAGGGCTGCACTGATCCCATGTTTTTATCCCCTTTCCCCCCATTTCCCATACAACACTGAGATCAAAACTGTAAATATGGACGTCTTCATAATAATCAAACAAACTCTTTACAATCTTCTGTTACTGAGCTGTGTGAAACATGACAGCGTACTGTAAAACAATCTGTGGCTTACGTTCACATGCATGATCTGTCAGTGGATAGACTCGGCAAAAAATAAAATATACAGTTCTTTTTCAATGTGTGTTCTTATGTGATCTTGCGTCCTTCTGTCACCGTCCAGCGACGAAGTTCAATTCCAGTACTCAAGAACGCAAGTACCAGGGTCACATGAAGTTACCTGGATATGTCCTTGATATCGAGGATGCATCGGATGCAGATTTGAGCGCATCGAACCTGCTTGAAGCCCCAGAAGTCATTGCGGCAAAACAATGGCGAATGACGGAAGCCTGACCTACAACTAAGTTTTAACGTCTTTTTAATGACAATAATCTAAACATGCACCGAAAAAGACAT
>JAFFST010052106.1:30888-50829 GCA_022414735.1 Noturus placidus
TAGATAGTTTACTCCTAGAGAGGTGAGCTCTATGGACCACTTTAAATTGTATGAAACTAAGTCTAGCACTAAATCCTGTTATATTAACGTTTGAAAGGATAGCCTCATATTCAGCTGATGCTTGAATAAGGACTGACAGCAACAGGAAATCTGTTCAAGGTAAACAGAGATTAAAGTGACATAACATGCTAATTTTCCACATGTCAGTGACAGGTCAGAAGGGAATGCTAGTCACTTGTGTAAGTGTAGTTCTATAAACCTCTGTTCACTGGATACTGCCCTGTGCACATGTGTATGTGTAATGAGATCTATAAACAAAGTCAGATAGTGTAGTATAATGCAATATGTGAATATTTGCAATCAATTTAGCTGTTATACAAAAATCATTCCGCAAAAAAAACAACTTTATCCATACTAGGTGGTATCCTAACCAATTTTCACTTAGTAGGATAAATAATCAATGTGTTAGCGGCTAGGGAGAGGCCAAAAGGCAGGACTTTTGAATTAAAAATCTGCAATTGAAAGTCAAAAATTGAAAGTTAAACTACTCCTTCAACATTTAACAAAGAATGTTACATGGTGAAGCATTGAGTGCACAGTATACTGCACTGTAACACATTTACTGTAGATATTACTGTAATTTACTGGCAACCTGAGTTGTTTTAAGCTGCCAATTAAAAACATATTTACAGTAAAGTACTGTACTATATTACATGGTATAAAGTAACACATAACCAGTACATTTGACAATTGGGCTGATACAGGATACAACAGAGCAATGCTGGGATCTGAACACACAACCTTAATGAAGTTTTAGTTGAAATCCTAAACCTTTGAACCATTACAGCTAGTGCAACAAACATGCATTGAAGTTCAATCATCTTTTAGTGACATTCATTCAGTGGTAGAAGTGATTGGATCAATATGCATTAGTCGCACTAGTTGTAGTGGTTAAGTGGTTAAGGCTTTGAGTTGTTCCTCAGAAGGGTTTGTGTTCAAATCCCAGCATGACCACCCTGCACTTGTTAGGTTTTAGAGCAAGACCATACAGCTAAGTTGTATCATGCTATAAGAAAATGTACAATTCCAAAAATGTTGGGACAATATAAAGAAAAACCGAATGCAATGATTAGCAAATCTCATAAACCCAAATATTATTCACAATAGAACATAGAAAACATATCAAATCTTTAAACTGAGGAGATGTACCATTTTAAGTCAGAAATGGGTCATTTTGAATTACATGGCTGCACAACGTCTCAAAAAAAGTTGGGACGGGGCAACAAAAAGCTACAAAAGTAGCTGGAGGAACATTTAGCAACTAATTAGGTTAATTGGCAACAGGTTGGTAACATGAATGGGTATAAAAAGGGTATCCTGGAGAGGTATCTGGATGGAAGCATATGTTGCTCTAAAACCTGTATATACCTTTCAGCATTGATGGTCCCTTTCCAGATGTGCAAACTGCCAATTCCATAGGCACTAATGCACCCCCATACCATCAGAGATGTAGGCTTTTGAACTTGGCGATGATAAAAAGCCAGATAGCCCCTCTCCTCTTTAGTCCTCTTTAGTTTAGAGGATGCGGCGTCCATGGTTTCCAAAAAGAATTTAAAATTTTGATTTGTCTGACCACGAAGTTTGGCCCGAAGGTTGGCCCGAAGATCACGGGCATGCAATATTTATTATCACCCTTGTCCCTTCCACACAGAGATTTCTCCAGATTCTTTTGATGATATTATGTACTATATGATGAGATATTCATAGTCTTCAGAGTTTTACGTTGAGGAACATTTATTCTGAAATTTTTCCAGAAATTGTAGAAGCATTTTACCGCAGATTGGTAAACCACTGCCCATCTTTACTTCTGAAAATCTCTGCCTCTCTAAAATCTCTGCCTCTCTACTCAGTTCATACCCAATCATGTTACTGACCTGTTGCCAATTAACCTCCAGCAGTTTCTTTTTAGTAACACTTACTTTTCAGCATTTTGTTGCCCCTATACCATATTTATTGAGACTTGTAGCGGCCAACAAATTCAAAATGACCTTTTTTTTTCTTTAAATGGTACATTTCCTCAGTTTAAACATTTGATATGTTTCCTATGTTCTATAGTGAATAACATATGGGTTTATGGGATTTGCAAAAATCATTGCACTCTGTTGTTATTTCCATTTTACACAGCGTCCCACATTTTTTTTGGAATTGGGGTTGTAATATGTGTTTTATTATGCTATGTAAGATATAAGAGTGCTTTTTGATATAATTTTTATTTATTTATTTATTTATTTATTTTTACAGTGCCAGGGATTAGGCTACACATAGCTCCTGAACCTTACTCATGCCTTATTCAACCATACTGAAAATTAGACTATCATTACATCCGGTTAGAACTCATGTAGTGATGAACGAGAATAACTCATCCATGAGAATAACTGAAATCCTTAAAACGGCTGTTAGATATTTTACTCTTTGAGGCAGACCTCTAGCGAAATGGTATATTTTCGGTGCATTCTGGGCGGTTTTAGAGTGAACTGAGAGGGTTTTAAAGCTTGAGAGTTCGTCCAATCTGGCAACCCTACTGTCGACGCTCTATATATTCATCCGTCCAGCATCCCCCCCGTTAATAAGTTTCCAGGCTTGCGGTTTGCTCTGAACCACCTGTTTAGCTTTAATCCTGAACTGAAGGCTTAGATGAGGGGATAAATAGAGAATGAGAGGTTATACATTGTTCTGTCAATCAATGCGCATCGAAAAGCGAAGTCAGGACACCACAATAGAAGAAGCGCAGTGTGAGATTTGCTGTGTTACAGTTTAAGGTGATTGATTGATAATACATTTGTTTATTGATTTATTTGCTCTAGAATACACTAGATACAAACGGGACTGATGGGAAACTGATGGTGAGCATCATGCACTGCGTTCCGATCAGGTGAAAGGGAGCAAATCCGACATGAATGAGAAGAACCGGAAAAGTAAGTCCCTATATTATATTCCCTACAGTTCTCTGTTGATTTGGAACGCATATGGAATGGGGTCCAAATTGCACTCGTTTCCGCTCCATTGCGGAAATCTTTGCGCAAATGTGCCTTTGCGCCTTTCGTGGGTGGTACAACTGAGAGACACTCGACTGATTCCAGAAGCAGAAATATTCAGCACAGAAACTGTCATGAGAGATGAAGGTTATGTGCATGGAGCTGTGCTGGATGTTCTGAAGCCATTTCCTCCATTGCTTGAGCCAGATGTTGTTCAGCCAGATTGAATGTGTCTGATTAAAGAAAGGCAGTGTGAAGACTGACCTGCAACAAGCTGATAGTGTGTAATCTCAAAAGATGTTATAGGAGCATATGTGTTACTTGTGGCATTACATCATGTATAATATAGGTTATAGTAGAGTTCCCTCTCTAAGCTGTTATGTGGTAGCTGGACTGTTGTTTAGCCAGCAGCTTGTCAAATGAGTCCACAGGTACTAGAGCACTAAAAAACCTCTGTCCCAGAATCCTTTTCGTCCACGCTCTCACTGTCCTTGCATGGAAGTAGGTCACATCTGTCACGGTGTGGCTCAGCTCACCTATTGCAGAAATCTCATCTCCTCACCACAGGCAGTGGCTGATTAGCAAAGCTGTGTTTTCAGGCTCCTAACAATAAGGGGTTTTTGCGGCTGATTTTTAAATGTAGAATTAAATAAATAAATAAATAAATAATTGGACTACATTATGATCACAGTGCAGGTTAAAATGAGCACATGCATATAAATCCATTTGAACTATTTAACTATTAAGCACATTAAACAAATGTGCGTTATATACTGGAATGTTTTATTCTTGAACTTTCCCGCAAATGCAGAACCCAAACCTTACATTATGTGAAAATGCAGATACGAAATATTTCGTGTAAAATCTGCCTTTTTTTATTATTATTATTTGTTTAGCTGTTGAGTTTTAGATTAGGAAATAAAAGAACATCCTATCAGAAAGACTTTATTTTGGCTAGCATAATTTCAAACCAAAGAAATCTGAACAATAGAATGGTAGTTTTTCACTTAAAAGTATTCATTTACTAAAAGTAGAAATACAGAAAGTGCTAAGCAACAATTGCGCAAGAGTTATACATGCAGGGTTTACTTTGAGTAAAACAGAGATATCTCTCATTTACATGCCATTCTGGCCCTGAATTTAAGCACATTTTTATTGCATGATATTGGTTTGAGCAGTATTAAGTCCAGCTGTGTTGTATAGTATTAAAGTAAGTCCACTGTCTGTTAATTTCATGTAACCACAATGAAATGGGTGTCAGAGCATTACATTAAAAAAAAAAATAGGTTTTCACATCTAAAACCATCCAAACTCCAAATGCTCTCGGAGCGATTCAGCATGTATATGCGAATAAACCAAGTGATCTTGGATTCCTGTCCCTTCTATGATGACTTGGAGGAAATTTTGGGGTGAAAGGTGGGGTCTGAGTTTTTATGAAGTTGTGGTGTGAACAAGAAAGGGTCTGAGATCACTTCATTGCTGAAGAGGACCAAAAAAAGAACCGATTTCTCTTCTGAGTCCACTATATTTTAAACACCAAAAGGACTGAGGTCACTCTCTGCTGGTTCCCTTTCTGGTTCCCTTTAAGTGAACTTAATTAAAGTGAACTATATGTGAAAACACCCTTAAATGCAAGTGCTTGTGTTGAAAGATCTAGGCACTATTGAAAAACACTGTTTCAGACACTTCTACTCAAGAAAAATCTCGCAATTTTTCAGGCATGAACTACACACAGGTAATTTGCTTAATCTGAATAGGGAGCCCAGAAAATCTTAATCTAAATCTAAAATCTAAACCTTAAGCAGGTTCTTAACCTATCTCTGAATATGTTTAACTGTTCTGTTGTAAATATTGATTAAATTTTAATTTGCAAATTTGAATATGCCAACTCTGATCTGTGACCAATCAACATAAGGTGAAAGCTGTCACATGAGAACATTGACATGACAGGAATCAGAAATATTCCATCTTGTCTTTATGTCATCAGGTAATTAATTGTATTTACTGCTCATTGGATGTGTCAGGTGTCATTGTAAATTTGTTAGATTCATGGAGGACTAACCAGCAGCTAATGTCAGGGTTAAACCTCTCCACTCCACACTACGCTCACTTCAGGTAATGGGTACTCCAAAGAGACGGAGGAAGGTGGTGGAGAAGGAGAGGAGGAGGAAGAAGGTGGAGGAGATGGGGACGAGAGAGGAGAGGATGAGGAAGACGATTGGGAAGACAGTGGCAAACCAAGGATAAATCGCACAGACACACTCAACTCCAACACCAGCTCTACAGGGACACAGAGGAAGAAGAGCCAGCATGGCAAGAAGCAGGTTCAAGGCTCCAACCAGGTGCAGCGAGCGCCAAGAGCCCTCTTCTGCCTTAAGCTGAACAACCCCATCCGCAGGGCGGCACTGTCAATAGTCGAGTGGAAGTATCCTTCAGCACTACCACAGTTAAAAGTGCTTTGTATTTTAATAAATTCTTGAAATACACAGTATTTACAAGGAATGTGTGCACGATTCTTCCTCGGATAGGCTCCAGGTTCCCCGTGACCCTGATAAAGGAGTAAGCCGTAGAGGATTGATGGATGGATGGTGCTCAGATTTGTCATGTGCTGAGATTTCGATTGGTGATTTTCACCTGACATTTGAAAATGGGCTGATTTGATAATTACAGGTCCATTGTTCAAACTCTGAACTTATTTTTCATTTATTCACCTTAAATATATATATTATTATGATTTGCTCAATAGCTAAAGTAAAGATAAAAGAATTGTATGTTTTTTATAAGAGTGAGAAATGTACATTTATTGAGCACTTTAGTGGAACACTATATTAATACTGGGTAGGGCATAACCCTTCAATTTTTCATGGCATGGATTTTACAAGATGTTGCAAACATTTCTTTGAAATTCTGGTCTATGTTGACATGACTGCATCATGCCGTTCCAGGTGCATTTTCATGCTGCGAATCTCTCGTTCTACCACATCCCAAAGGTGTTCTATTGGATTCAGATCCGGTGACTTTGAAGGCCACTGAAGAACACTGAACTCATTGTCATTTCATGAAACCAGTATCATGCTGGAAGTAGGCATTATCCAATGCATATATTGAGGCCATGAAGGGATGCGCAGTCAGCAACAGTACTCACATAGACTGTGGCATTCAAGTGATGATTGATTGGTATTAATGGGCCAAAAGTATGGCAAGAAAACATTCCCTACAGCATTACACCACCTCCACCAGCCTGGACCGTTAACACTAGGCAGATTAGGTTCATGGATTCATGCTGTTGGAGCCAAATTCTGATCCTACCATCTGTGTGCCTCAGCAGAAATGGAGATTCATCAGACCCGGCTACATTCTTCCAGTCTTCAACTGTCCAGTTTTGGTGAGCCTGTGCCCACTGCAGTGTGAGCTTTCTGTTCTTGGCTGACAGAACTGGAACCATGCATGGACTTATGCTGTTGTAGCCCATCTGCCTGAAGGTTTGATTATTTTCTGCTACAATTGTACAGAGTGATTATCTGAGCTACTGTAGCCTTTCTGCAAGTTCAAACCAGTCTGGCCTTTCTCCATGGACCTCTCTCATCAACAAAGCCTTTCTGTCCACAGAACTGTTGCTGTTGTTTTTTCTTTATTGCAGTATTCTGAGTAATCTCTAGAGACTGTTATGCATAAAAACCCAGGAGATCAGCAGTTATAGAAATACTCAAACCAGCACAGCCTGGGACCAACAATCATGCCACGGTCAAAATCACTGAGATCACAGTTTTTTCCTCATTCTGATAGTTGATGTAAACATTACCCAAAGCTGTTGGCCTGAATCTGCATGATTGTATCCATTGCACTGCTGCCACACTCTTGGTTGATTAGATAATTGCATGAATGAGGTGTACAGGTGTTTCTAACAATGTGCTTTGTGAGTATATGCCTGGACCCTCCAACAGGGGACATCACGGGTTTACATCTAATCATGGCTTAGGTTGTACTATGATTGGTGATTCTACTGAAGCATAAAATCTTTAGTTCACTGAATGCCTTCTTGAGACGTGAAATGAAGATTTCCACAATCAGGACAATAATTAAAAAGTTCCAGTCTATATTGTGTCAACGCACTGTGAAGAGGATGGTTCAAGTGGCCAAAAAATCTCCAAGGCTCACAGCTGGAGAATTGCAGAAGTTAGTTGTGTCTTGGGGTCAGAAAGTCTCCAAAACTACAATCTGAGGTCACCTACATCACCACAAGTTGTTTGGAAGGGTTTCAAGAAAAAAGCCTCTACTCTCATCCAAAAACAAACTCAATATTATCTTCAGTTGCCCAGACACTACTGGAACTTCAAATAGGATCGGTTCTATGGTCAGATGAAACCAAAATAGAGCTTTTTGGCAATAAACACCAGAAGTGGTTTTGGGGCACACAGAGAGGTAGCCATATGGAAAAGTACCTCATGCCCACGGTTAAATATGTTGATGGCTCTTTAATGTTTTTCTGCCAGAGGACCTGGACATTTTGTTAGGACACATGGCATCATGAACTCTATTAAATATCAACACATATTAAATGAAAACCTGACTGCCTCGACCAAAAAGCTTCCAGTAGGACAATGATCCAAAATATACCTAAAAAACAACACAGAAATGGTTTTCTGGTCCTAATATGGCCATCCCAGTCACCTGAGTTGATGAATCCCATAGAAAACCTGTGAGCTGAACTGAAAAGGAGAGTCCACCAGTGTGGACCTCGAAATTAGAATGATTTGGAGAGATTCTGTATGGAGGAATGGTCTCAGATCCCTTGCCATGTAATCACCAACCTCATCAGGCATTATAGGAGAAGACTCAGAGATGTTATCTTGCCAAAGGGAGGTAGCACAAAGTATTGACTAAAAGGGTGCCAATAATTGTTGCACACCAATATTTAACAAAGATATATATATATATCTTTATATATATATTTTTTTTTTCTTTTTTTTTTTTTTCGATAAAACTGTGTTTTGTTTGCAGTTGTTTGAAATCCTTGAGCAGAATATTTCTATGAATTTTAACAAAAGATCAAAAGGTTAAACAACAAAGACAAAATTTTCACAGCCTTCTTTGTGCATATTTACCAAGAATGCCAATATTAGTGGAGAGCACTGTAAATCATCACAATCAATAATCCACTGCTTCCTTGACTCATTTGTTCAGACCTTTTGATATCTTTATTCTCCTAGCCATTTTTGCTAACTGTGTGGCTCTGGGAGTATCCAAGCCTTTTCCTGAGGATGACTCCAACTCTACTAACCATGACCTGGTGAGTAGTAATGATCCCAGAGAAATTAATGAAGCAATTCAGAGAATTAAGTTTGTAAATTTAGTAATTTAAGTAGATGTTTTTCAACATGGCATATTCCACATTAACATACTTATTGAAATTAATACACTAATAGGTACACAATATATCACATTTAGCAGGTAATTCCACTGCCTATACCTTTGCACTACAATTACTTCCATTGTTAATGTGACCAGTTCAGAGTACTTATTTTTTGAGAGAATATAAGTAATATGATAGATAGAAATGATAAATAATACGCAGCACCTTGACTAGCAGCAACTTGTGGTAATAGATTTTTTCAGATTTTTTAATAAAATTAAATTTAGTAGTTATCACAGTAGACTTAATGCTACTATCTACAAAATTTTTAGAGTAACTCCATCATAGGCAGTTCATAGTCGGCAACATGAAGTCATCCATCAAACAGTCTAGCAACTTACTTTTAGCAGTTTTAGATGTACATTTGTTCAACTGTGTTCAATAAGGCTGGTGTGTTTCCCATGACAATTCCCATGCAAGATACACATGGAAGAGGTAATATCATGAACTGGGGTTTCCAGGTTCCAGCAAAATGTCCAGACCAACTACATCTCAAAAACCACACAAAAGTCCTAAAACTAGCCCAAAGATTTCAGGCACTGGAAAAGTTAGGCACATTTCTTCTTTATTCTAAGCCTTTATGAAACAAAGTCACTATGGTGCACACACATTTCTGATGTACAGACATTATGTACTCCATAATCCCCCTTTCCCATTTCCAATCCTTTCAGTATGTTTTACAGTAGAATTGGTTCTGTATATCATAGACACATTGTCTGCACTTACTGTACCCGTTGTCTTTTTGGAAAGTTTTAGATTTAAATCTGATTCTTTTCTTTGAAATAAATTATTTTTAAACTAGTCCAATTTGATGTAAAAAAAATTATAACCCTTGCAAAAAAATCTTTGACTGTCCTGTGCACTGTTCCTCCTCCACTGAAAATGTTCATAGATTGCTGCCCCAATGGGCCTCTATTAGCACTTGCTGTACAACATCTAGAATGATTGCACAACATCTGGAAAGGTGGCCAAATTAATGGAACATTGATTTATATCTTTATAACCAATTATCAGCAATATCATTGGTTACTCAACAGAGGTAATTAGCATTTGATTAATATGAACACTTTGTGAAGGTTAGTATTTGTTGAACATCTGATATACCTGTATATGGTTGATATACTGTAATACACTGTATGGCCAAAAGTATGGTGGACACCTGACCATCAGACCTGTATGTGCTTGTTGAACATTCCTTTCTTGCTATAACAGCCTTCACTCTTGAACATATAGTGTACATTGTGTCAACACAGGTGTGTGTAGACTTTGGAGCCAGGTGACCCTGACCAAGATAAAATGGTTACTGAAGATGAATGAGTTAATCCCCTTAAAAAAGTATACATCTGTCAGCAAAATAAATATGTAGCTGTATTTTGTAATATAATTGACCTTTTGGATTATTTGTTTCTTCACCATCGTTACATTCTGGTGAATCATACTATTTAAGCAACAGAGTTTATTGTATTGCTTTTCCACTTTCTAAAATTGCATGCATGCTAGTGAGGAGCTAGCAAATCCCAGTGAGGATTTAATAGAACCAAAATAACAGTTTAATCTTTGCCCTGTCAACCTCATGTGCTTTTATATTTCTGGAAACTTCCATCATTATTTATCAGTAATGGATTAGCTTGGTCATATTTGTTGTTACTGTTTGTGGAGATGGAGAAATGAATTTCCTGTCAGCTGAATATTGTAATCCTGTACAGCCAAGGCTATGATCACATGTGGCCAATCCACCACCTTTTCCCCATGTGGATTGTAATCTCTTTGAGTGCTTCAATTTATATTTATATCCAATAAAATAAGCTATTTTAATCCCCCTTCCCCCATGATCCACATGCTGTCTTGGTGCTTTGGTGCTTTTTCACAGAGTATGACCATTTTCTGATTCTTTAGCTGTGATGTCTTAGTGGGGGTCTTAAAGGAACAGAGAATCCCATTTGAGGATTAGGAAGTCTGCATCAGCTAAATAAATTGTTTGTTTTGTATGAAGGGTCTTGTGTGCTGGGTTCAGAACGTAGTACACACACTTTCACCAAGTATCAAGAGAATGAAGATATCAAAAAGGGTCTTGTGTTAACACTGCTAAATGGAGATTTGAGTAAATTTACCTCATTTTTAAAGGAAACTGGTACAGAAGATGTTCCAACCTCATGTTTTTCTTTTATGAGAATTGAGTTTAATGGACCATCAATGAGGGCAACTCTCAAACGCTGTATGAGTGCCATTTATGCAGGGGAACATGCCTGACATCCCATTAGTGCATAGAGGCTAAGTAAACCAAGCAGTTGTCTGCTAAGAGGGGTTACCATAGGGCTTGTGAGAGAAAACTAGTGAAAGGGAGAGACAGAGAAGCCTAATAAGGTTGCACATCATCACACTGTTGGCTGACCCTTTGGGCAAAGCCTTCTGGCAGTCCCGTTGGAGTGGCTGTAGCTGGAGTGGTGGAGCAGTGCAATTTGCATGCAAATGAAGCAAAGCAAACCGCCCTGAACATTGACACTTAAATATAATCAGTACCCCAACCTGAAGAAACCTGAATGGTGGTAGTACATGATGGATAGTGAGATGTTCATCACTGAAATAACAGTCTCTTGCAGACAGTTTCTCTTTACCAACTGGAATAACTAAAAGTGAGTGTTTTTGGCTCATTGGGTTTGTTTTTGATATTGCTGATGAATGTCTTCACACCGCATGCACCTATAGCTGTCACAGTTTAGTCCGACCCGAACTCCATCTCCCATGATCCCACACCTACCTCCCCTACATGCTCTCCTTCGAACTCCATCTCCCATGATCCCACACCTACCTTCCCTACACGCATGCACTCTCCTTCGAACTCCATCTCCCATGATCCCACACCTACACGCATGCGTGCACCTTCCCCGGAGTTCTGAAGTTCACACACCTGTCACCAATCACACACCCAATCTTCACGCTAGTATATATACACGCCTATCGCCTTCACTCAGTGCGAAGTATACGTCTTGTTGATTCGTTCCTCAGCGTTACCAATCCTGATCTATCGTTTTGCTTACTCGTTTCCCTCAACCTCGCTTTCAGCTCTTTGACTACGTTTTCTGCCTAGCCCTGTCTACGTTGTTTGTCCAATCGACTGAACTTGTGCCCGTTTCCCGACTACGCCTTCTGTCTCGCCCTTTCTACGTTGTTTGCCCAATCGCCTCACATTGTTCGCACTGCTCGTCTACGCTTGCCTCGTGGCTATACTTCCGCCTCGCTGCCCGCACCTGCTTCCCCATCTCCCCGTACGTGACAATAGCATTGTCAGATTCACAAGTTAGAAGATATATTTTTTTCTAGATGTCTGTATTTAGGCACGGAGTTAGTAAATGTTTATGCGTGTAAAAACACATTCAAACTTTATAACATCCACAAACAAAAAAAAAACCGAGTAATTTTATTTACTTACAGAGTCTAGGGGGGATTGCATCTCTCAGTTGTGTTTATGGGTACAAATGTGTGTGTGTATATACTGTGTAAAGTGACCTTGGGTCTGAGAAAGGTGCTAAACTTATTATTATTATTATTATTATTATTATTATTATTATTAGAGTTGAGAAACATACTGTAACAATTTGCAGATTGATTTACTAAGCCAGAACTCACTTAGAAAAGGAATTGATTATTTTAACATGAGGTATTAAATATGCCAAAGCCTACATAGGAGCATTTCCAATTTGATATCATGCACATTCATAGATCCTGGTAGTTTTTTTTTTAACATGTAGAGTGAAGAAATGTTCTGCTGCCTTCGTGATAGTTAATTTGTTCATTTATTTATTCATTCATCTTCAATACATGCTTATAAGTACAATATCATATTTGATGGTACACTAGGCCATCGCAGCGCACCATGACTACACACTCACATGGAAAACAAAACAATTTATTATTCAACCTTTTTAATATATTTTTAAGGGCTACATATATTAAAAAGCGCTACATTAAAAGAAATTCAATTCAATTGTATAGCACTATTTACAATAGACATTGTCTCAAAGCAGCTTTACAGAAATCTCAACACAGTATATAGATAGTAGAGAAATGGTGAATCAGTGTTTTTCCATTACTTCCTATAATTAATATTTTGAAGATAAATCTGAAAACCAGTGAGTCACAAGCGATTTTGGAGACTGAAACATTCACCTTCTTCATAATCATTTATTCAAAAAAATAATTTTTATTTTTTTAAATATTGTTATTTCAGTCCTTATTAGTCTTTATTTATCCAGATGGTTGGGGGCTGTCTCTGTTCCTGGCTTAGATGAGACCGGCATGTTGCTTGGAGTAGAGTGCCTTGCCCAAAGGCAGAAGGGTTAAAGCCCAATAAGTGTAGCTCATCATCTTTTTCAAAGCTTTCTTGAGAAAGAGCTGTTAACCTCAGTGGATTTTCTCAAGAAAAAAAATCCTTAAACCAAAAAATAATGTCCTAGTGGGAAAATAGATATGAGGCTAACACAAAACATGTCCTTGAAGGGCTTGTACTGTGAATAATTATTTTCTCCCTGGATTTTCTTCTAAGCCATATTTAAGGTAAAGAACCATCATATAGAGGAAAACGGATGGCTTTAATTCAGTTCAATACAGTTTTATTTGTATAGCACTTTTAACAATGAACATTGTCCCAAAGCAGCTTTACAGAAATATATAAATTCAGGATATATATTTTAAATGTATGAATATATCCCTTTCGATAATTAGAATAATTCCTTTAGATGTGAGAGAGGCAAAGAAATATTCAGATGGAGATGACGTGTGGAGGGGGTCAGGGGAGATCCAAACTGCCTGTTTGTTTGGCTGTTTTAAATGCTCTTGCCTCTGATAAGCAGCTTACTGTACTTTCCTCTATCTATCTTTTTTCCACATCATTCCATCACTCATTTTTGTCCCTATATCTCTCTCTCTCTCCATCCCCCACTTTCTGTGTCTCTCTCTCCATCCTCCACCGCTGTGTAGATGCTTAAAGCCAGATCTCTGATGTCAGGTGCAGAAGGGGGAGGGATGTAGTTAATGAGTGTGTGTGTGTGTGTGTGTGTGTGTGTGTGTGTGCTGTTTCTCCTTGCACTGAGCCAACTCACGTTTCTGATCCTTCTGCAATGTTAATCTCCCATCATGTTGTATTAATTTTAATTTTTCTACTGGTATAAAATATCATATATTCACAATTTATTCAGATCTATAGATTTATGGCTGTTCAGTGTTTTGCCAAAACATGTTGGGGTGTTGCGCTTTTCAATTGAATAAAAAGATTTGTCATAATTTGGCATCCCCCGGTAGCAGAAAAGCTCTGTCAATTAGCAGTAATCCATTTCTTTCTTTCTTTCTTTCTTTCTTTCTTTCTTTCTTTCTTTCTTTCTTTTGTTTTTCTTTCTTTTTTAAACTTTTTTTGGTGGTTTTTGTATCAAACCATTTTATTTTGTCATCAGTTATATTGTACTGCTAAATAATATCTATTATTATTTATCCTTGTAGGATTTATCCTGGTCATTTACAGCATACACATGAATACAAAGAAAATCAATGTTTACAAAACTTTTGTAAATCTGGTATAATGTTTTCGTTCTGCCTGGCTTAACAAACATTTACATTTAATGTACATTAAATGTAAGCCACACAGCCACGCGGCTGTGGCTCAGTCGGTAGAGCAGGTTGTCCACTAATCCACTAATCGTAGGGTTGGTGGTTCGAATCCCGGCCCGGGTAATCCCATGCCGAAGTGTCCTTGGGCAAGACACTGAACCCTAAGTTGCCCCCGATGGCAAGCTCTGCTACCATTGGTGTATGAGTGTGCACTTGTAAGTCGCTTTGGATAAAAGCGTCTGCTAAATGAATAAATGTAAATGTACATGTTTGTAAATGATTTGACAAATGCTCTTATCCAGACCAACTTACAGAAGTGCTTTGAAGTCTTTATCAGTAATTATATCCTGATACCGGTTCACTAGGTCATGGACTAAGAATACTATCAGTCTGAAAAACTCTAGTGGTGATGTTAAGAATATATAAGAAAAGCCCACCGACAACACATTTTGGTTTTTTAAATAAAGTGCCAATTTAAGTACTTGAAGATATTTAAACACAAGTTTACTCAAAGATAGATGAATGAGGCCCAATGTCCACACGTTGTGCAGACCTGTTAACAAAACCTTTGCAGCTATTTGAATGTGGTGAAAATGTCTTTTAAACCTGCTTTTATGAAATTAATAGTTAAAATAGACCGCAAGTTGTGTAATATTCATTTTATTATTTCTAAATAACACTGAGTAAATTAATAAATTCATTTAGTAATAACTTTAGTAATAAATTCCTTTAATTCATTTAGTAAATGAATAAATGTCAGGTTATGACATTTGACATATTAATTATGTGTAAACTTGGGCTGCAACTAACAATTATTTCCATAATCAAGTGATTAAGTGATTAATCGGATGGGGGCAAACTTTCAGTTCCATTTTTTAAGGGTAGTATAAACTTCAGACTAAAACTGTTTGTCCAATTATATATGACTGAAAAGAACCCAATATATGCAGACACACACCAGAATATACAGTATCTCACAAAAGTGAGTACACATTTATGTAAATATTTGATTATACCTTTTCATGTGACAACACTGCAGAAATGAGACTTTGCTACAATGTAAAGTAGTGAGTGTACAGCTTGTGTAACAGTGTAAATTTACTGTCCCCTCAAAATAACTCAATACACACACATTAATGTCTAAACTGCTGGCAAGAAAAGTGAATACACCCCTAAGTGAAAATGTCCAAATTGGGCCCAAAGTGTCAATAATTTGTGTGGCCACCATTATTTTCCAGCACTGCCTTAACCCTCTCGGGCATGGAGTTCACCAGAGCTTCACAGGTTGCCACTGGAGTCCTTTTCCACTCCTCCATGATGACATCGCTGAGATGGTGGATGTTAGAGACCTTGTGCTCCTCCAACTTCTGTTTGAGGATGACCCACAAATGCTCAATAGGGTTTAGGTCTGGAGACATGCTTGGCCAGTCCATCACTTTCACCCTCAGCTTCTTTAGCAAGGCAGTGGTCATCTTGGAGGTGTGTGTGGGGTCGTTATCATGCTGGAATATTGCATACTGATCATGCGCTGCTTCAATATGTCACTGTACATGTTGGCATTCATGGTTCCCTCAATGAACTGTAGCCCAAAGTCATTTAATAAAAATTATCTCTGGAATAGATGCAATTGGATCTGTAACAATGTAGTAAGTCGTCGGCAAACAGCACTAGTTTATGTTCAATTCCTTTGTGAATTATACCCTGAAATACAGGAAGAGTTCTAAGCATTATCGAGAGAGGCTCAATCGCTATGGCAAAAAGTAACGGAGACAGAGGACATCCCTGGTGCATACCCCGTGACAAAGTAAAATAGTCAGATTTGGCATCGTTGGTAGATATGAAAGCCTGCGGTTCCACATATAATAAACCGATCCAAGATACCAGTCCTTCCCCAAAGCCGAACCTCTCTAGCACTATAAAAATATATTCCCATTCTATCCTCTCAAACGCCTTTTCTACGTACAAAGAGACGACCACTTCAGAGGAGTCTGAAGTTTTGAATACAAAATGTTAAGTAGTGTACGAATATTAGAAAAGGAATTCCGTCCTTTTACAAATCCGGTTTGCTCCTCTGAAATAATGCTTAATGTTATATATGCTTGTCTCAATGTTTGTGGCAACGTCCCTAGTTCTAAGGACTCCTTGAATACAGCTAGAAGTAATGGGGCCAATATAACATGAAATTACTTATAAAATTCGAAAAGAAACCCGTCCGGGCTTCCTAGATGTTAATGAATTGATTGAGCGAACGATCTCATCCAAAGTGATGGGACTGTCAAGTTCAGATGCCAATAAAGGGTCAACTCTGGGAAAATCAATATTTCTAAGAAAATGGTCCATGTTACCTGAATTGTCAGGAGCTCCAGCTGTGTATAAAGATGTTTTACATTGTGGTAAAGTGTCATTTTTTCAGTGTTGTCACATGAAAAGATATCAAATATTTACAGAAATGTGAGGGGTGTATACTTTATACTTTTTATAAAAGGTAATGTTGATATAAACCGTAAACTGAAGAAATGCATTGAAGGCAACTCTGGGTATTAAGCTAAAGCAAGCGGTATCACATGTGTGTATGACGTCATGCGCCAGCGACTAGGAAGTAGCTTTTACTTCCGGGTAGTAAAAAAAACCGCTAGTGTTACTTTTGAGACAATATTACCTTTCTGAACTTCATACACTAGACTATAGACTACATAGTGCATAGTGTAAGTGTATAGTACGTCATTTGGGACACAACTTTAGTATTTACTCTCCGAAGCGTGTTTTCTAAACAGAAGTAATGTAATGAGTAAACACACCCCATGCCACGCACAGACCAACTAATTGATAATGACACAATGATTTATGGTCCAATATGACTATGAAAATTAGCTGGGTCTGTTGATCAAAATATCAAATTGGCACACAAATGTATTATGTTCTTAAATAATGTAATTGTGTGATCAAAACAATATGGAAAATAGTGTGTGTGTGTGTGTGTGTGTGTGTGTGTGTGTGTGTGAGAGAGAGAGATAACATTAAACAAGGTGGCATTTTAGACCTTATTATTACAGTTCAGGCCTAAGCATACCTCACTTTCAACGGAAGAAGCTATAGTCTGAGGTCTGTCATCTTTTTGCTATCACTGCTGATGTAGTTCATATGAGTCACTACAATAATGCGTGGTAAAACACTGCATTTCCATAATTAAGTTAATGCTTAGTATATTACACTGGGGGCGCACGGTGGCTTAGTGGTTAGCACATTCGCCTCACACTTCCAGGGTCCGGGGTTCGAGTCCTGCCAGGGCCATGTGTGTGCGGAGTTTGTATGTTCTCCCCGTGCATCGGGGGTTTCCGCCGGGTACTCCGGTTTCCTCCCCCAGTCCAAAGACCTGCATGGGACCTGATTGGCGTGTCCAAAGTGCCGTAGTGTATGAATGGGTGTCTGAGTGTGTATACCCAGCTGTGTGACTGTCAGCAGCTACACACCGGTCCCAAGCCCGGATAACATACCAGTATAATTTTCTTGTTTGTTTGTTTGTTTTGGGTTTTCTTTCTGCTATTGATATATTTAATTCTATCACACACTTAATTAACAAGAAAAAAACGTATATATAGGGTAGATCTAGTTTTGTTCAAATTAAAGTAACCAGCAAAACCAGAATTTATCATATTTTGACTACAATGTTAGATAAAGTTAATGATAAGCATGGTCTGTAGCTAACATTAGTTATTGTAATGACACAAATACTACAGTATATACCCTAAGTCACTTAATCGCATATCCATAAACTGCTGTAATATTACCTAAATTTCACTTTGACTGCTAAATAATTAAGAACATTAAGAACATATTGTACAGTCATGGGGGAGGGGGGGGGGGGCTACCTCTTTCTTCAATTCTAGATTTATCATTTATCAGGGCCTAAATAACAATTGTGTGGTCCTCATCAACTTCTATTAACAATCAAATAAACTCGAGTGACAACAGAAAACACAACAGATTTCAATATCTAGTCATATTTGTCCCACAAAGTAAGCAAACGTTTAGAAACCAGGTGGGAAAAAATAAGTACACCCTATAATTCAGTAACATGTAGAACCACCTTTAGCATCTAATATCTTGAGGGAAATGTTTTGTGTAGGAGTTTATCAGTCATGCATGATTTTGGAGAATTTTTTTCCTACTCTCCTGTACAGAGTTGCTTTGATTCAGTTCACTGATGCTTGAGGGCATTCATTTAAGCACAACTCTGTTAAGATCCCACCACAGCATCTCAATTAATCTGGTCAAGTTAAACATGAACTATACAGAAGTGTAGCTGCAGCCTCGCTAAACCCTGCCTCAACTTCCACAACAGTCCCTCATTAAATGAAAATAAACGTTAGAGCATTCACCTGTTAAGAGTGCTTCTTTGTTTGCTTGTTTCGAAGATTCAGTGATTCTTACATCCAATTAGGATGCAAATTGCATCCTATAGGAAAAATATAGATATCAATATTAATACATACATTTTTTCCCAACAGAGCCTTTTTGGAGAGCAGTCATACTAATACACTTTTTGTGATGTTGTTAGAATGGTCCAGATTGATGCCTTTCTTTCTATGTGTGTGCAGGAACAAGTGGAATACATCTTTCTGATCATCTTCACCATAGAAACCTTCCTAAAGATTCTGGCTTACGGTCTGGTCATGCACCCCAGCTCCTACATCCGCAACGGCTGGAACCTGTTAGACTTTGTCATCGTCATTGTGGGGTACCTTATCTTTGTGACCTTCCTTTTTCGCTGTGTCTGTGCCCATTTAGGTAATCTTTCACTTGCATGTTTATTTTCATCCTTATTATAAATTCAGGTGGTGTAATACCTTGCAGTTGGAATCCAGTGTAATTACTGTTCCCTCACCTGCCCCTCTGTTTGCCTGCTGTTATCTTCTTTCCATTTTGTTCCTCATCCTCTTTTCTGCCATCTTTCACTCCTAAAAGAACTAGAAATGTAGATTAGTTTTTCAGTTACCTGAAAAATTAGAAAATGGATAAAAACCTCATGTAAATATTAGGATATAAATACCATAAGTTGTTTTGTAGGTGCCGCTCTGTTACCTATATTACATTTGTCTTGGGTTACTTTTATTATTATTTGGGATTTTCCTAGTAAATCATGCTTGTATGTGTGTGTGTGTGTGTGTGTGTGCATGTGTGGGTGTGTTGTAGGTTGTTCAGTGTGGTGTTGGAGACCATGACCCATAAATCTGGGGAAACACACCACATGCCAGGGAAGCCAGGAGGCCTGGATGTGAAAGCGCTCAGAGCTTTCAGAGTGTTACGACCTCTCAGACTTGTCTCAGGAGTGCCCAGTTAGTCTCTTTGTGTGTGTGTGTGTGTGTGTGTGTGTGTGTGTGTGTGCGCGTGCGTGTCTGAGTGTTCATGTCTCTCTAAAATCAAAGTCTTTTATTTTTCTTTGAGCAGTATGGGACATACAGTATGTACACTGAAATGTCAGCAGTGAGGCTTAGGTAAATGACTAATGTTTAATTTGATAAGGCGCCAAAATATACAGAGGACAGGTGCAACATGTATCAATCAATATAAACAAACGAATAAAAAGTACAGAATGGCATATGGTATTCAAAATAGAATGTAAATAAGTGGAAAACATGACAGAGTATTAGCACTGTACAGCACAACTATCTACAGTATATATTAATTAATTAATTAATTTATCAATTTGAATAGCGTTTTTTACAATGGTACATTGTCTCAAAGCAGCTTTACAGAAATATCATTTTTACATTTACAAGCGACTTACTAATGAGAGCACATTCACACACCAATGGTAGCAGAGCTGCATGCAAGGTGCTAGCTTGCCATTGGGGGCAACTTAGGGTTCAGTGTCTTGCCCAAGGACACTTC
>JAFFST010052107.1:13929-32535 GCA_022414735.1 Noturus placidus
GATTTGTGCAGTATACGACTGATTGTTGTCCTATGGACAGAGTCTCCCACCTCAGCTGTAGATCTCTGCAGGTCATCCAGAGTGATCATGGGCCTCTTGGCTGCATCTCTGATCAGTCTTCTCCTTGTATGAGCTGAAAGTTTAGAGGGACGGCCGGGTCTTGGTAGATTTGGTAGATACTCCTTCCATTTCAATATTATCGCTTGCACAGTGCTCCTTGGGATGTTTAAAGCTTGGGAAATCTTTCTGTATCTAAATCTGGCTTTAAACCTCTTCACAACAGTATCTCGGAACTGCCTGGTGTGTTCCTTGTTCTTCATGATGCTCTCTGTGCTTTAAACGGACCTCTGAGACTATCACAGAGCAGGTGCATTTATACGGAGACTTGATTACACACAGGTGGATTCTATTGATCAACATTAGACATTTAGGTCAACATTGGATCATTCAGAGATCCTCACTGAACTTCCGGAGAGAGTTTGCTGCACTGAAAGTAAAGGGGCTGAATAATTTTGCACGCCCAATTTTTCAGTTTTTTATTTGTTGAAAAAGTTTGAAATATCCAATAAATTTCGTTCCACTTCATGATTGTGTCCCACCTGTTGTTGATTCTTCACAAAAAATTACAGTTTTATATCTTTATGTTTGAGGCCTGAAATGTGGCAAAAGGTCGAACAGTTCAAGGGGGCCAAATACTTTCGCAAGGCACTGTATGTAGGGCTGCAACTAATGCTTATTTTTATAATCGATTAAGCATTTCATTTTAAATTTTAAAATATAAAATGGTCTTGATTTATAGAACACTTTTCTTGGTCATGGTATTAATTCCATATGTTATTTCATAGTGTTAATGTCTGCATTACTATTCTAAGTTAGCAGAGACTTAAGCAGAAAACAAATATACTAAAATCCTTCTCTGAGCACGTGTGACCAAAAGTTTGATGTAGCTGTAGCAGACGAGTAGTACAATGAGGGAACATTTCTGACCAAAGTGCAAGCAGTGTGTTTCAACAGTTTTACTGCAGCTTATCTAGATTCTAGATCCATCTTCAGATTTATAGACACGCACACATCTCTGATTAAAAATTGGCTAAGCTATCTGAGTTCTGGTGTGGAGAGAATATATGTGAGATTGTGTGTTCTTGTGTGTGTGGTTGTGTATACACACAGGCGGTGAGTAACCTGATAGAGAGGAGACTGTTTGAGACCAAAGAAAACAAGTGAGTTCCTCCCTGCATTTTAATTGCTAAATAATAAATACAATTTAGAGGATATATTCAACTCCCTGCATAATTTAGTGATTTTTTTTTCCCCTGCTCTTACACCTCATTGTACTTCTGATAGACTTTGTTGAGGTGTTTTGTAAAAAGGAAAAGCACTGTGCAGCGCTCTGTCCTTGTACGAGTAGTGATGTGAATTTGTCATATGGTGTTTTTTGGATTATTTGGTGACTTGTCTGCTTGATCGGAAGGCGTAATTTGGAGAGGTCACAGCGTATAGAAGCAATCCTGGCATCCCTGCAGGCCAGCGGGGCAAAGACGACTCAGCTGGCCGAGGTGGAAGAGTTGATCACTGCACCCGAGAGACAGCAGCTAGAGGCTCTCCGCCGTCATATCAACAAGTAACTGTAGAACTAGTCTGTATTAAAGTCCCCATGTAATCAACACTGATGTTTTGTGGCTTTCAGTATGAATATGTTATCCTTAAGGCTATCTATAAGCTAGTGTGCGCCCAAACAATGACAGAATTCACATTTAGAAGATGCAGGCATTCAAAATTTACAGCCTCTCCCTACCACGAATACAGATCAAAACGTTTGATATCATTCCGTGCTTCAGCTTCTGGTCGGATTTTTTTTTGTCCATTCAAATGCTCTTTAGAATCTAAAGTGTCCCAAGAGAAATCATATCAGCGAGCATGGGTTGTAAATGTGTTGTAAAATGAACCCAAACATAACGCCAGCACGCACCTCAGAGCTACACACTTTAATGATGACCTTGCTTAATCAACCATCAATCGTTGATTAATCATTAGCATCCCAGCCAAGTAAATGAGGTTAACAAAGTGTCATTTCTTCAGTGTTGTCACATGAAAAGATATAATCAAATATGTACACAAATGTGAAGGGTGTACTCACTTTTGTGAGATATTGTGTGTGTGTGTGTGTGTGTGTGTGTGTATACATATAAATACACACACACACAGTATTATAGTGTATATATCTTGTGTGTGTAAGGATGCTCTAATTAAGGGTTCTACATCAGCAATAATAGATTTACAGTATAGAACAATAAACATAATTATCACTACATAATCATGTTGGATTAAAAAAAACTTTTTCTCTTTCTACTGTCAGGTTGGATTCCAGCGAGAACCAGGTGGATGAGACGATATTCCTTCTAGAGTCTTATATTAACTCATCTGCAACTTCACGCTGATACAGTAGTGAATGTTAGGTTAGATCTATTTCCTGAAGTTGTTGGGTTTGTGTCTGTGCATGAGGGGAGTCACAAATATGTACAATTGGCCTTGCTTTGTATTTTTGCTACATTTGTTTAGATGATTATTTGAGTTATGAGGAAGGATGACTAGCTTAGTACTTCCATCATGCTGGTCTGTAAAACCTTTCGTATACATGTTTTAGCTACAGAACTGATTATTTTATTGCAGATATGGACTCAAATATAATAAGATCATAATGGTATTGATAATAAAAGTACTTGATTTGATGAACGCTTGTGTGGGTGTCAAATGAGATCTCATTGAATGCCAGCATAAAGTGATTTACAAAACTTTATTCAACATCAACTTTCAACTGAAAACATGAGAAATGCAAACCTGAGAAATGAACACCGACTGAATAAAAACTGGTATTTGTATGCAGATAAATAAAGTGAATTTGATTTGAATTACACCTCTTGTGCCTATGCCTGAATGCACTAGCATTTCATTGCACTCTAGTCCTCTTCCCCACCCTCCTCTACTCTGCAATCCAAATACAGCCTGACATTAGCAGTTCCTCGCTGTAGCTATATTAAGGCCATTCATTACCGCGCGCTGGGAAGCCTGCTTGAGATCTTTCATTTGACTTCTCAACTGAGCTGAAATTCTGTCCTGACCAAGCCTCAACTCACTGCCTGCTTTATTCACATAGTGCTAATGCTCAATAGGCATTTCTGCTTTCTATAATCCAATACTGTTTGCTAGCACTTACGTCTCTCAGAGACGTGGAGCAGGTATAATAGGTAAGTGTTCTGCTCCCAGACGAAGGGAAGGAGTCAATTTTTAATTGTGCACTATTAGATCACCATGTGAGGCACATCATCTCAGTGCTTCAGTAGAGGTGAAACTCAGTCTTCGTGGTCCTCGTCATCTTTTCTCTGTTTCCTTGTGAAAAAGCCCAGCTGGAAGGAAGATAGGAGAAGAAGTGAGTAATCTCAAAATGCCTTTAACAACAGTATTCTAGAAGATTTTCTATTTTAGTAGAAAATCTGTATTTAATACGGTTCCGTGGTATTAAACATGATCAAGTTGCAATGCTGTATTTGTTTGCCTTGTTTGCAATATTTAGCCTACACTTATACTGCTAAACAGATCTTTTGGGTTGGCAGGCAGAAATGTAATTTGAGAGACAAACCAAGAGTCGCAGAATAAGAAAATCCATTGTGTAAAGTTTGTGATGGTGCCAGTGCAGTGAAACATATGCCTCTGATTAGGCAAATGTAATTGCGCTTGGGTTTGCTGGTGTAAACCAAGGACGTTCATCATGTATAAAGTTTACTTTTATGTGTGAGTGGGAATCATCAGTGTTTGAGCAGTATGTAAGCTGCACTTTAAATAAGAAGTTCTTTAAAGGTGTTATGGATGCTTTGAAGAATTGAATATTAGCCAATAATCAGCACAAAACACAAATCAGTATCTCATAAAAAATAAATACTAAGTCTAATGTCCGTACCTTCCAAAGGATGAAAATGATAAGTGCAAGCAGCAGTAGGCCTCCAATGATACTGCCAATGAGGATCCACAGAGAAATTGGAATTGATCGACCCTTAAGTACCTCCAGCACAGTCTACACATACAACACGATCACACATTTAACCACATGGTTCTTCAGAAGCAAGTGTCATATGACCTATGTATATTATATAATGCTGGTTGTGTCTGAGTCCCCGCAGTCCTCTCACCTCCCTCGAAAGACCAGCATTACCCAGTGTGATCAGATTAGACTCCTGAGCAGACAGGTGGTAGGAGCTGACTATCTCCACAGCTTTGAACTTAGCCTGACAAACATAGCACAAACAAAATGATTCATTTACATTGGGATTGTAAGGGTTTAAGAAAAGCCTTATTTTTGGTAAAGTTGTTTGCATGCTGTAAGGAATAAAACACGACAGGTGGTGTGATGCATTACCGCCTTGTTTCATTGCTCTTAGATCACAGCATGAGACCAACAATTAAATGTTAAAAAAACACTTGTATCAGTTTATAGTTGCATGTTATATCATGGAACATCTACAAAACAAGTTCCTTTTATTACTTACTTTATAACCTCTCTTTTGTACTTTCTCTTGAAGTTAACAAAACAAAAAAACAGCTTGTCATGTTAGAGAGAAACCACAACGGGTAAAGTTCTCTATTCTGAAAACTAGATCCTAACGTTTTCAGAGGGAAGCTAGTTTTTGTGCACCGGTGAGATCAGAATAGGAGAGAAGCAACCTACTGAGATGCCTTATTTTGCCAGAGTTATATGTATATTCTTCAGTACAGGCAATAGTACAATTCTGCTCACCAGACTATAAAAGTTTAAAAAGAAACATATTTATATGTAAACATACATTTTAACTATATTATACAGTTGCGGGATATAAGAGGGATCATAAAATCGCATTTAGTTTTTTTTATTTAGTTCTGGCCTGAATAAGCGATTTTACATAGATATTTATATGTAGTCCACAAGACACAATAATAACTAAATTTACACAAATGAACCAGTTCAACTGTTTACATAGGTTTGTTTTTTAATACTGTGTGCTGGATGATCAACGACCGTGTTTATGTTTTGTGAGAGTTGTTCATGAGTCCCTTGTTTGTCCCGAGCAGTTAAACTGCCCACTGTTCTTCAGAAAAATCCTCCTCTTGCCATCAGTGGCTATATGAGGTCCATCTTTTCACACTGAGCGACTTGTACACAACTAATAGTATTACAAAAGATACAAACATTCACTGATTCTCAAGAAGGCAACACGATACATTAAGAGCCAGGGGGATGTAAACTTTTGAACGGGATGATCGGTGCAAATTGTTATACCGTTATTATTTGCCTTGTGGACCATATGTAAACATTTGTTATGTGCAATAGCTTATTTAGGGCAGAATTAAATAAACAAAACATGCTATTTTTATTATCCCTCTTAGTTTTTTTTTTTTGTTGTTAACATTGTGCAGATTCTGCAAGGCATATGTAAGCTTGTGACCTCTATACTATACATACATACGTACATACATACATACTTACAGTATATATGTATGTGTGTGTGTGTGTGTGTGTGTGTGTGTGTGTGTGTTTGTGTGCTCCTTACCTGTCTGAAGAAGTTGTCATGCACCCTTCTAGTGATGCGAATAACGGCTGTCTGTCCCTTCAGCAGTTGCTGGATTTGACACACAGCCTCCACACACCAAGAAGAGCTGCAGTTCTGCACATACATATTTAATACCCAAAAATATTTAACACATGAATGCAATATATTTAACATACTATCCGGTTTATGCATATACAAGCATATGGTTCCCTATACTTGATATAACATGTGAGGCGTTTAGGGGTGAATAAAAAAAAAGTTAATATCTCGTACTAAAAATTCATTTTTCTTCATGTCATCAGGATGCAATGGACGCACGTCTCTCTGAGCAGCTTTCATCTGGGCTAGTTCACTCTTAATACTGCAGTTTACACCAGAGGTCTACACACAAACACACAAAATCCCATATGTTCATATAAATGCAGACATAACTGCACTCTGCATGCATTAAAACAAATCTTAAACAGCATATACTTTATGTAATGTTCTATTGAAAATGTCTTGCCACTACCCACACAAGATTAACACTCACATTGTGAGAGAGCACATCCACTACAGAAGCAAAAGCTCTGTCTGCGGCAGCTACAGAAGGTAAACTGACACTCAGCTTTAGGTTGCTGACCACATAACAGCCTAGATTCTGTACCTGAACACACAAATGCACAAATATTCATATAAGCACACACAACTGATATTCATCAGTTTGTGAATGATGACATCATCAAACAAAACAAACACAGGTTTTATTATATATATATATATATATATATATATATATATATATATATATATATATATATATATACATATTTTAAACTTAATTATTAATCAGTCTTGATAACTGAGCACTACTTATTGCACACACCCTGAAATTTGTGTAGAATTCAGGTCCTGTCCCCTCTGATACAGTCCTGGTGGGATGGACCTCATAGCGGTTTAGATTGGAATCACTGCACAGGACCAAACCAAGCGAAAGATGGAATATTTGCACATTTCATACATGAAATACTGTACTTCAAATGCACAGCGTTTTCTTAATGGTTCATACAGTGTTCCAAAAACACTGTTCTGGCTAGTGAGGGAATCTAATCACACTGTTATGGTTTAAAAGTATGAGGAGCTAATGAAACACAAGTGCTATCAGAAGCATACACACACAAACAACAGAAAAGGAACATGGGTACAATGAAATCCAGAGAAAAAAAAGCCAGCTGGTTTGAGTCTACACAACATTAGTGGTAATAAGTCACTAACCTGGTGATGAAGATATCTGGCTCGTACTGAACTATACTCTGTAACTGAACACTGTTGTCTGACAGAGTGTCCTCTTGCTCATCACTGTCACTGTGACAAAAAACATGCACATTCGTATCTGTATTTAACCCCAATAACATTAATACACACTCAACCATCTGTGCTGGTAACATCTATAATCCTGTTGTATCAAGCTGTAATAGTCTTTATACCACAGCATTGTTGGATTCTCTGCTGGTTCTCGACGTGACGGTGTTTATTCAAATCACATGGTTGCGTTAATGTGCTCGTTCTAATACGCTGTCATTTCCATAATTACAACTAACTCAATATGTGGACACTCCACAATCTCAATTCTAAAAATAAATTGATTTTTAAAACAAAACGTTACTTGACAAAGAAAAACGTCTAAGCGTTGATATTGTGAAGAGACGTTTATTTAATGTTTATGTAAGGAGTCTCTAGTGTTAGTGTTTTCCAACAGTCAGAGGATGAAGCCTTTCTTTACAGTTCTCCACAATGGGAAAATCTTCAGAAGAGAGCCCTTTTTCACTTTGTAGTTCCACTGTAACATGACAAGATGCATTTCTTTTTTTAATGGTGTTTTAACTTCTTATAGCTACGATAATATAAATGATTGTCATGTGATATCAGAGAAGGAACTCTGGACTACAGTTCCCAGGAGCCACTGCACCTCACTCCATCACTGCCACATGACCACCTGCACTTGAATCAAGTTCATGTTAATGAGCACATGTGCATATTAGCCAAAGTTTGAATTGCACTCCTTGTCTTTCTCTGCCGTTGGTTCTGTTGTTGGGATTATGGTCTTTATTTGATGTTTATTCTTTGCCGTAGTTTTTGTCACACGTTTTATAGTTACTGTTTTGCGTTTGTTTGTATTTTCAATTAAAACTGCACAAATTGTACGTAAGACTATTTGGTTGTCACACCAATCTTTTTGTTGCTCTATATAGCATATTTGTTTCTTTGCTTTACAGCATTTCTTTGCATGTGCCTAAGACTTATGCACAGTACTGTACGTGTGTGTGTGTGTGTGTCTGTGTGTGTGCGTGTGCATCTACCTTTCTGCAACTAGCTTCATTTGAACTTTATTGATAAGAGATGTGCAACTAAATTCAAACTCCAACATGAAGTTCACCTAACAGAAAAAAGAGAATGAGAGTTAAGAGGATGGGGTTGAGAGGCGATGGGATGGAGTTGAACAGCTGGTTTAACTGAGACTATAAGGAGGAATTGAGAAACAGAAGTAGAACTCGCACCTTGGACCCAGAGCGAAAGACTGGATAGCTAACATTGCAAGAGTGAATATTGGGACTCAGTCCAGTACACTCAATCTTAAATTGGCCAACCTCCTGAGAGAAAGAGAACATTTTAATTTCACCTTCATTTAGTTAATTGCACTCAAACATTACAGTGGATAAGGAATAGACGACATGTTCTTGAAAACAGAAGTATGTTTACCCGTATACTCAGGCTGCTGAAGTGTAAGTTTTTGGAATAATAAAGAATGAGGCTGGTGTTATAAGCATTCTCTAACTGGTTCTGAAGCTGAACCTCCACAGCAAGACGTCTTCGAGGACTGCGGATGACGTAAGGCTGCTGCCTGCCAGCACACAGGAGATTAACCTTAATAAAATACTGATACAAGATCACAAACCAAGCCTCTCATTTATTCAGTCCTAAACAATTATGTTTGCTCATTAGGCCCTGTTCAGGCTACCTTAAGAGCCTGTTAGTAGTACCTTGTTCCTTTGATGTCCATGTGAGCTTGCAAAACCAGGTCTGTCACACACAAATCATCTTCTCCACAGTCTTTATAAAATGAAATCTATCAAACACACACATGGTCAGACATTACCAACAATTTCCAAGATCTTCTGTACTTTTTTCAGTATTAGGATACCTGTGTTCACAATGGCAGCCTGGATAGTACAATATAGAAATGTAATTGTTAGCTAGAGAATATATGCAAAGCTACCTAACTATTAAACCACAAATTAGCCTTCACACTTAAAATGAGATGAAAAAGTTTGTGGGGGGAAAAAAACAATGGTCTTCCATTTATATATACACCGTATTTTCTGCACCATAAGGCGCAGATTATAAGGTGCAGTCTCAATTACGGGGTCTATTTCTGTACTTGACCAATACATAAGGCGCACCGTGTTATAAGGCGCGTGCTAAAATATACGGTTGTTACGCCTCGGCCAGCAGATGTCACCCCAGCATGAACTAACTCTAGACACGTGACAAATTGTTTTGGATTCGGATGGATTCGGTGATGATATCCCAGCTGTGTCGTGTTTGGTTTGATTATGTTGGGTATTTAAACCCCTTTTTATTATACAAATAAAAGTCCAGCATTGCTCATCTCTCTGAGAACACCATCCCTCACAGTGAAGCATGGTAATGGTAGTATCTCTGAATAATGCCCTCCTTATCTGGATAGTGGTGGGAGGGGATACTTATGCAAGTCACTGTACATCCTTAGCTTAGATCATTATCTAGTCAGAAGTACTACACTTCTGTAACTACACTTCTGTCTGGGTTAAGACTGAGCCTTATAATGCTACGGTCAGGATTGTTATGTCCAGAGCTTGGAGCGTGTGTGTGTGTGTGCTGCCCTGTGATGGACTGGTGTCCTATCTAGGGTATATTTTCCAGATCCACCATGATAATGCTTCGAGAAAATACTGTAACTCCATCCCTTACTTCCATCAGTAGGTGTCACGTTACTTTACTTCTAATTTGCATAAAGTTAACTTTCATTAAAATGATTGACATCCAGCTGCTTTGTCATGCCATTTTACTGCCGCTATGAACACAGGGCTATAAGTAAAGGGTTGAGCCTTAATGGTCTTCTCTTATATAGCTTGAGTAAAGACTGTAGACACATTGAACTCACAGATTGCTTAAGTGTGGTTGGCCAGCCTTCATCGAGCACTGGACCACTATCTGTGTCATTGATTTTGAAGTTCAGGGAGAAACTGACTGGTCGGATATAATCTGCTGTGTCCTGTTGATCAAACAAACAGAGATGCAGAAACTGTAAGGAAAAAAAGAATAATCAGTCTATGTGTCTGTCTGTGTGTGTATTGTGTGGACTTACAAATACATGGAAGGGCAGTGTGTGGCATACAGACTTTCCTACTTCAACTCTGACCCCTGTCAGTATCTGCCTCTGAGAGTTGACATCAAACAAAGCACGTGCAGACAACTTTCTGTCATCCAACATGGCCCCCACTTGCAGATCTGAAAAATGGCCAAGGTGAGAATTGAAGAATACAAAGTCCATGTAGAGAGTTCATGCATGGTTAAATGATAATAAATAAAATAAAACACATTTATTTTAAGCTTATAAGACACTGAATAGATTTAATGAGTATATGTGTCAAACTTGTACCAAAGGCTGTGCCATCTGATCCTGGGGAACGGGACACGGCCCGGAAGCAGGCGGTGGCAGTAAGGCATGCTGAATCGCGGCCACCCTTGTGGCAGTTTTTCTGTATGACGTTAATGGAGTGTGGCTGAAAGGACAGACTCATGTTGATCTGCACTATGCTGCGAGACCTGAATATAAAAGTGAGTTGTCACATAAGGAGTAGAAAACACTAAGGCAAAGAACCGCGCTACGTGCTGATGTTGTAGCGCACCTGAGGAGGACAGCACTGCCATGAGCTCCGACTGCCAGATCCAGTAGTTTGTCTCCATCCATATCCAACAATGCGCTCAGACTGCGGCCAAAATACTGCAGGCCTGCAGAGAGAGAGGAGGCAGAGATACGCTATAGAAAGAGGCAAAGAGACAGGCGAAAGAGTGTAAGAAAGGGAAATGTCAGATATAGATGACAGAATCAGGGAGGATTGAGTAAAAATAAAAAATAGTGATGAGCTTGTGGACATACAGATATAAAGCACATTTTGCACCAAATGGAATTTTTTTTTCATGCCATCATTACTAAACTGTTTTATGTGTTAACTGTGTCCACCATGAAGTGGCACAGTCCTCATCATACCTGCTTATAATGCGGTTTTATATAGAATTCATCGCCATGGTAAATGTAAAGTGCACCATGGTGATCATCTTCCAGTGGAGCGCCAACTAGAAGGTCAGAAAAGCCATCATGGTTGAGATCTGGAGCCACAGCCATGGCGTAACCAAACCGAGCATCCTGGGCTTTCTGCTGAGAATGTAGGGTCCCGTTTGGAGCAAAACCATTCTATGGAGGGAATTTCATGACCTTAAAAAGTGTGGTATTCTGAAAAGTTAATAATAATAAGAGTGGAAGGAATTTTAAGAATGCCCTCCTTTTCCCTTTCTGCTTCTTACCCCATCTAGACAGTAGACATAGACTTTGCCTGTCTCTTTGTTTCCTGCTCCCAGGAACATGGGGGCAGCAATCAGGAGGATATCTGTTATACCATCCTGATCTACATCCACCACACACACCTCACTGCCAAAATAGGAGCCAATCTGGAAAAAGAGAACGAGAGATGAAAACAATTATTTCAAAGTGGGAACAACTCAGATGAATTAAAAATCTGCTCTCCTTCAATACCTGCTCTCCTTCAATAGCCTGTGTGATGTTGACATCTCCTTCTAGACTCAAGTCAAACAGAATGACCTTTCCTTTGTGTTTGAATCTGGGTGCCCCAGCCACATAGAGTCTCCTCCAATCACCTACTGTCACAGAGGACACAGTATAACCTGGAACAGAACCAAGATTACCTCTGAAATATACAAACATGTACAACACACATGTACCAACACACATATACTGTACAACACACATGTAGACATATTCAGGTTGTAGATAATTCCAAAACATTGTCTTACTTATTTATGGGAGTAAATGTTATATATATATATTAGCATATGTATAGTTGAATAACACATTCCGCATTCGCTGCTGTGGGGAGCTTTCAACTAATTGGGCAGGGGAAAAAACACTGAGGCATGATAGGCATGCAGGCAGACATTAAAGAAAGTAGGCTAAATGCACTTTGTCTGAAAATATTTCAGGATAGATGAAGCCAACTACTTAAAACTAAGCTAGGAAAAGTCTGTTTTTTTTTTGTAGTTGTTGTTTTTTTGTTTGACATTTTCTTGTGCTTTTATGGAATGTTATCATTTTGATATCACTTTGCATAAACTGGAAAAAAAGTGCCTTTTTTGCTGCGAGCTGCATGTCACCATCCAATCCCACTCAACTACTTTAGCATCTGATGACAATCCTCCCAGACCCTGCTGTAGGCATTGCATCCTCCTTCAATTATTAAGCTATAATGAGTTTCCACACAGGACTGCACTCAGTTTCATAATCAGTGATTTCAGCTGCACCGCCAGTCCGTCCACATAAGTGCATTTTAGGAATCTGTACGTCCTTAAATTTGATACACAGATTTATTATTTTTGCACAGTGTAGCCTAAGAAGCATTAAAGCCAGAAATTTAGCTTAAGTTGATTATCTAATTATCCAGTAGATTTGACATGTTCTTTGTTGCACAGCCTAAAATAGTGATGTATTAAAACCTTTTTTAGTTCAAAGATGGATAAGTTACCCAAATATGCTGCATGATTCTTTAGCTTCACAGGAAATTCTTCCTCGAAGGCTTCTCGAGGGGGAATGACTGTACGCTCAGTACCCTTCTTCAAAACCCCTCCTTCCCAATCATAAGCTCCCACCATGCCAAACAAGATCCCATCCTAGAAAATAATACAATGTAATATGCAGTAATTGAAATTTAATATAGTAAGACATCATGCCCTTCATGTCAGTGTTCACACAATCAAACAAACTCCTTCACATAATCCTGGAAGATCTTGTATATTATTGATCTATTTCTATAGTAATCTACACTGAATTGTATTCTAATTCATGAGCCAAAAGATGCTAACATCATATACAGATATTAACATCGTTACAATTTGTAAATTTGCCTTATAGAAGGACGCTATTGACTAAGATAAGTGTACTGGAACCTGTAGCTCGCTTTAAAAGGTATAGTATGAATCTGAGCCTATGAATGTAACACACAACATCACCATCAAAGTTACTCCTGTTTTATATTTACGACTGCTATACCGACTGAAAAGTATACAGGAACAATTGACAAGGAAATACTTTTCAAATAAAAAAAAAAAAGTCCATTTGAAAAGAATACTCACATTTAAAATGTGTGTTGAGAACCCAATTTGTGACATCTCCATGAGAAAGGTACTTTGATTAAATCCCAATGTCCCTGTCAGCACAAAAACATTCCATTACATTCCAATAACGTCAATAGTAAATCTCAAAGTCATGCAAGGGTTGTTTTGTAACAACGTTGGTATATATGTTAAAACAATGAGAAAGCTTCTAAAATATTAAATGCTCATTGATTAATAAAATCAGTTACATTCCATGTAATGACCTAAAAATTATTAAATGTCTAACAACTGAATCCATTATACAATCCTTCCCCAAGCTTTATCACAGGGTCAGTGCTTTACTCATTTTTACAATTGGATTACCCAGACCATTCTGTCATGCCAACAGCCGTCAACATATTTCAGCATCCCTTTCCTCATCTCTATATCTTCCCTCCCTTTCTTCCTCTTCTGAGAGACAAGACGGCATGAAAATTTTCAGCCCTGCTGAAGCTCAGGCATCTTGATCTGACCCTCTTTTTAATTCCCGACTTTATCCACCTATCCTCTAAAATGAATGCATAATCTTTCTTGTCTCTTAAAATAATTATTTCTGGTATTATTACTATCAGTGGCATTGTGGGTAGCCTAGTGAGGGAGGTGTTTATAGCTTTAGAAAAGATGCCACACCCAATGTCAGATAATATCAATATCATTTTGTTTTCTTTAACCTGTCTATATAGTACATTGAATGTTTGTGCCATATATTAAGCCTGTAATGAAACCAAAGTCCAACATTTAATGTCTTTTATGGTAGCAATATTATTTAACAATTAACATCTAATTCAGTTAGTTCTTGACAATTTAACCAACGGAGCTTTAAAGCGATAAAAGTATTTGAATATGAATTTCATTTACACTTTACATTTACATTTATCCAATGTTTGTTTCTTTTTTTTTTTTTTTGCTAAGGGTAAGGTCGTTAAAAACATAGTCTAATTTGAAATTATGGGTTACAGTTTAGAAATATATATATTTTTTAAACCCAGAAACCTAAATACATACACTTTCAGAGTGGTCAAAAATAATAAAGCTTTTAATTTCAATAGTTTGCCTCTTAACTGGTTTATCTCTTACCTTCCAAACTAAAGATTCGATCCCCAAGTGCATCTACAATGTCATTCAATGCCGCTTCATCGGTTACATTGAAAAAATATTTCTCATCAGGGTCGCTGGCAATGAATTTGATCTCATTAATAAAGGTCTCTGGGTCCTGCTGCCTGCGAATGTAGTGACCCAACACCTAAAATAAAAGATAAAATGACAAACAGAAATATTTGGCTCTGATAACATTTCAATAAATAAAACTCCTATTTGCTTCAGGGGGAAATGTTAACTTCAGATAGTTGAAGACTTGAGCAGAAAATAACAAATGTTCTCACAGTAACTCAACATGTGCCCTACATTACGAAAAGAACCAAGCAGATGAAATGATGCCTTAATTCACAAAGCAGTGGTAGGAAGAGCAGAGAAGGAGCCAGAACACCTCCGCATGACTCAGATAGAGAGAACATCACTTACTCTCAGGCACAATAAAGACATCTACTGGAAACTTACCACTAATGAGAAGTCCTTTATATCACATTGGATACTGTCCAAGCAAAGCTATTTGAAACATCCACTTATATATACAATAAACTCCTATAGTAGACCTTTGCTCAAGGACGTTCTGGAAACTTCATTATCCAAACACCAAATACTAATATAAATCTCAGATATGTTACATACTGTATGATGGTGGTATGATATGAATTAAACTTCACACATGATAGGGAATGAGAGGAAACAATTGGAGTGTTTGGGGTAGGGCGGCAATCAACAATGTCACTGTCAAGTCCAAGACAAGTCCAAGACCAGGGCTAGTCAATATTGATTGAAGAGAAGTCTTAAGTGGGTCTAGTCAGGATCAAGTTCAAATAAAACCAGAACCAACTAAAGATTAAGACAGAAGACCATCAAAACCTTTTTGGGACAAGCCTTTATTTACTTCAAATTGCTTTATTGTCTGTTGTCCCAATGATTAACCTATGGAAGAATAATTTACTTCTTGTCAAGCTTTGTGCATGTGAGAAGACATCATCAACAGTTTTACAAACTCTTAATCGAGACCATATTTGGGGAGATTAATGCCAAGTCTAAGTACAAATTCCAAACAACAATAAAAAAAAAACATCTTGAGACTGGACTATAGTTTAGGGTACATACATGCTGATCAAACACTTTATTAGGAACACTATACTAATAATGGGTATGGCCTCACTTTGATCTCAAAACAGGCTCAATACTTCATGGCATAGATTCCACAAGATGTTAGAAACATTCCTTTGAGATTCTGATGCATGTTGGTATGATTGCATCACGCACGTCCTGCAGATTTTTCGTCTGCTGTTGTAGTCCATCCACCTCAGTGTTCGACATGTCTTCTCACCACAATTGTACAGAGTGTTTATCTGAGTTACTATAGCTTTTCTGTCAGCTCCAAGTGGTCTGGCCATTCTCTGCTGACCTTTCTCATCAACAAGTGATTTGCATCCATAGAACGGCCGCTCACTGGATGCTTTTTCTTTATTTCACCATTTTGATCAAACTCTAGAGACTATTGTGTGTGAAACTCCCAGGGGATCAGCAGCTATAGAAATATTCAAACCAGCCTGTCTAGCACCAAAAATCATACCACAGTCAAAATCACTGAGATCACATTTTTCCCCCATTCTGATGGCTGATGTGAAGCTGAAGCTGCTGTCCCATATCTGCATGATTTTATGATTGCACTGCTGTCACACTATTGGCTGATTAGATAATTGCATGAATGAGTAGGTGTACAGTTGTTCCTAATAAAGGTCTCAGTGAGTGTATTTCCCTTTAGCAGCTTCCTCCACATCAGATCCATGAATCTCGTCAATATGCATGCGATCCAGTGCCTTCTGCTCATAAAATCAGTCTCAGCTACCATGTCCCATGAGATGTAGTATCACATAAGCTGTCAGTTGATACTCCACTATACAGCATATAGGATCTCCCACACATACTCTTTTTCATTTACCATATTAGCCTTCAAACCATCACCAAATCCATGTGTTAGTTGTGAACTCTCCTCTCCCCTACATCACTAATGTCTAAAACACAGCCTGGCTCCATCTCACCACTAGCGTTGTTTTTTCAGTGAGGCCACTTTATTTTACACTCCCTTGCACACTTTTTATTATACAGTCAAGTTTTTTTGTCCCCTGGTTGTACAGAGGGGGAGTCAAAGGAAAGAACATGAAAAACATTGAAACATAAAAGTTATGCTTTTGCTGGCATTGCATGAAAACAACTTGTCATAATTCAATTCTGCAGTTCTCCTGAGGAGCTTCAGAAAGAAACTGTGTTGTCTCAGTTTGCATACAGGTGGAAAAGATTTCAACCAGTAGCTAGCTTTTCATTACCCTGTATGAGACTAAATTCAATGAAACAGTTATGAAGGATGAGTCATAGGTTAAAATAAACAAAAATAGTCTTCGTCCCTCCCTTTCTTCAACTTAAGTCTTCAATTTAGGTCCTTGTGGGTCTTCTACAAATGGGTGACAAATTAAAGTAAAAATACAAAATAAAGTGTCTCAGTAAGGTGATGGGCCACCACAAACCACCAGAACAGCCATCTGGAAGTCTTTAGTACTGTACTGAGGGAATTAGCACCATTCTTCTCATATTTAATGATGGTATTGTCTAACATGTTCCCCCCAAAGTCTTCCATAGTGCCAGAATGGAGACAGATGCAAATGTAGAACTTCTTTATTGGGGAACAGAAACTCAGGGAACAAAAAAAATATCAAAACACTAGGACAACCAGGAACTAGGCAATACTAAGTTAAACAGGGCTAGTGAAACCATCCATCCATCGATCCTTTACTGCTTACTCCTTTATCAGGGTCACGGGGAACCTGGAGCCTATCCCAGGAAGCATCGGGGACAAGGTGGGGTAAACCCTGGACAGGGTGCCAGTCCATCGCGGGGCACAATCACATACACACGCACACACCCATTCATACACTACGGACACTTTAGACACTCCAATCAGCCTAACATGCATGTCTTTGGACTGTGGGAGGACACCGGAGTACCCAGAGGAAACCCCCGACGCACGGGGAGAACATGAAAACTACGCACACACATGGGCCTGGCGGGACTCGAACCCCGGACCCTGGGGCTGTGAGGCGGACGTGCTAACCACTAAGCCACCCCTCTAGAAAAACCTAAACTATTAAAAACCTAAAACTATTAAAAGCAACTACCCGAAGAAAACATGGAGCTTAAATAAGGTAACTAATTATGAAAATAACAAACAAATGAGCATGATTAAAAAAAGAGTGTTGCTCTGAAAGCAAATTTTAAAAACCTTATGTGTCTACTTCTCAATTTGTCTTCAGTATGTTAACTTTAACTTATCCACCCCCTTCAATTACATAATCCCCATCAAAAAGTCCCTTCCTCCAAAGCGTGACAGGCTTTTCTATAACTTGGTTCTTCTCCATGTTGTGGTTTTGGTGAAAGCCGAGGGAGGTTCTGTAACCACTCACCCACCCACTGGGCTTGTGCAGGGGTGGAGAAGTCTAGAGTCTTTAGCACTATTTCTGAACTCTGCTTTCAACCATGTCTGCTGAGAAATCCAGTGGTTACAATTGTTTAAAGAATGGCTTGAGCCCCTTTTTGACAGTACATCTGAGAAATGGTGAATTAAAAAGCAGAGTGCAACTGAAGCTCTTGAAATAAATCAATGCCAAGTATGGTCAGTTTAGTGGACAGATGAAACTTCAGTATCAAAAATCAGAAGTATTCATGTGTATAAAAATAAGGGCTTGGGTATATAGTCAAATCAAGATTAAGGTCAAATTTGCTGTATGTTTGGTAACTTGCATTGAGTGTAAATGTGCGAAGTGCACTCACAGCAATGGCATATCTGGTGATGTTGCGATTCTCACACTCGACCAGTGCGTCAGGAAGCTCGTCGCCATCATGTGACTCTCCGTCTGTCACAACAATCATCACCTTAGTGGCTCCATCTCTCGCTCCTCTTTCCGCACTGAATGCCTCTGTGCTGTAGAGTGAGAGTTTCAAGGACATATTAACAAATATATTTTCTTTGCTCTCATTTAAATAGTAAAATGAGAAAAAAAAGACAAATTCATGTTAGTCTCTTGATGTTATTTAAAATCTCCCAGACTGAAAATGTTGGCTCTTGCATGTGGAACTCTGTTTTGAAGCTTGACTGTCTAGTTTTCTGAATAATTCTAACTTCCATAGTAAAAAACATCTGCAAAATTTTACAGCCATCACACATGTACATGCACATTCCATCCTGTTTGGGTGACCTTGACCATGATCTTAAAGTGGAAAGTGCGTGGCGACCTCAGTGTTAGTCAGCTCAGTGATTTTCAGGAGGCTGTCCAGATCTTGGCTATATATATCACAGCGGCTCTCCGCAAGAGATGCCAAGTTTGAAAACACCATGCAGCCTCCCGTCTAATTACATACATACAGAGAGAGAGAGAGAGAGAGAGAGAGAGAGAGAGAGAGAGAG
>JAFFST010052107.1:77861-85361 GCA_022414735.1 Noturus placidus
TTTTTTTTTTTTTTTTTTTTTTTTTTATAAAATCAGTATTGGGTGTTTTTCACATGATCCTAATACAGACCTAATGGGACTTAATTTCAGACCTATCCTAGAAGTCTACACTGTTTGTGTGAATTTCAGTCAATATGTGGGCTATACCAGTCTGTCAGTACATTCATTAAATCGGTTTCTATAGTTACCGTTGTGGTGCTGACTCATCAGGTTTATGGAAGGTCTTTGATCAGTGGATCAGCAACCGCAATTACTTCAATTAATCTTACATTTCCTTACACAGCAGTTGTACCCTGTTGTGTGAGTTTCTCACTGACAAAGCTGGATAGTTGTTGAAAGCGTCTAGGAAAATTGCCAAAGGAGGTAAGGGGGTCTATTAAAAATAAAAGTATAATGCTTTTGAAGTAACCATTAAAGATATAGGACTAGTGGCGTTGTTGTTTCTGCTTGTTCTCTGACCTATTTCTGTTCACTCTATAATATGCTCACAACAATTAAGTCCTAGGTTTTAAGTTTCCCTGCTTCTTCAAATAATCTGATACGCCCAGGTCTTTCCAGGTTTTTCCACATAATAGGTACATTTTACACCTCGACCCGAGTATTGTTCCAGTCCTGCTCACACTGTAATCACTGTGTAAAATTTCTGTGTAAAAAGGCTTGCTTGTGCCCTTAGACATGTCACTCAATGTGTGTGTGTGTGTGTGTGTGTGTGTGGTGTAGTGTATACACATGTATGAATTTGTTGAGTAAGGGTATACGTTTACACATCTTTGTAATTCTTCAAAAGCAAAAGGCCACATAGATCATATTTGTCACTTTCTCTGGTTTGTGCGTTGGGATTACTGTGATATCTGATCTTAATGTCAGTCTGAGTCACTGAATTCATTTCCAAGACCTTTTATTAAAGTCGGCTGAGATCATCATTTCACTTTGGAATATATATATATACCTGGTCTTATTTTTTATTTTTTATCATTATTCACAGATTTGCACCCAAACTGGCACAGATGAAAAATTAGACTTTGACTGCTGGACAGAAACTTGCCATACTTGAAGCTTTCATCCGTAGCTTCCGTATGACTCCATAGTCCACACCTCTATGTGGCACAGACATGCTCTAGACCTTTCTTTAACCTGCAAAGCTCTCCTGCCATTGCCTGAATTGTCACTAATGTGAGAAATTTATCAGACTGCTTTCCTGCTCCGATTGAATACTGAAGTGTGTGTCAAGTTTTGTGTCTGAGCGTGTGATGTACGGGTGTGAATGCCAAATAGCAGTGCATGTCAGTCTTTGCCAGCCTGTGTGTGTGTGTGTGTGTGTGTGTGTGTGTGTGTGAGTTTATGTGTGTGTGTGTGTGTATGTGTGTGTGTGTGTGTGTGTGTGTGAATTTCTGTTTGACTGGCTCTAGGCTCATGGGTGGGGCCAGCGTGGGATCCTCCAATAACCCAGATAGACACTCTGACCCACAATCCTGTTCTCCAAACCCAAAGGGACTTGTAGATTGACATCTGTTTCTCACACTCAACTGTCAGAACTTTTACAGCCACACACAATTCTGACTTTTTCCTATACAAACCTTATACATGTATTCTACACAGAATGGATTTGTCCTGATTAGTGTTGTATTTAAAAATCAGTCACAAACTCCCAAATACATTAGTTAAAGCATTTTTAAGGAACTTCAGGAAAACACGTTTTTCACACATCTGTGGAAAATTTAATATGCACTCTATCGTCTTTGGCAACTATTAGTTTTTGTGTGTGTGTGTGTGTGTGTGTGTGTGTGTGTGTGTGTGTGTGTGTGTGTATGTAAGTGTGTGTGTTGACTCCAGGAGGCAACACACCTGAGGCTTGCAATAACCAAAACAGCAACAGTTTTTCCAACTGGTGCTTGGTAGGTTTAAGATCAAAACCTGCCCACATTTTGAGGACATCTTGAGGGTTAGCTCAGTAGGGTTAGCTACTGCTCTACTTGGTGCTCAATATGTGTCGGGGGCATTTGTGTGTGTGTGTGTGTAAAGTTAACACGTGCGTTCTGCTCACCTTTCCGCTACTCTGTGCATGTACGTGATGCAAACATTTGTGTAGGGGTGTGTGTGTGTGTATGTGTGTAGTGGCTATATGATCTCAGCATGCAGTGTGACTGTTTGATGGTATGTGTGAAGGCTATGATGAATTAGTGTGTTTGCATTTGGTATGTGTTTAAGTATGTGTGTGTTTGGGGGGTTAGAGAGACAGCTGCCTTTTACTGCCCCAGGGGGTAATAAAGGCAGAAGGAGGGGCTGTTATTTGGCCCTTTAATATGGAGAGAGAGGGTCTTTTTTATGAGGGTCACACTGTAACCAAGTACAGCTGCAGGCATGAGCGTCAAACCCTTCCACATTCTTCCCTTACCTACAGGTTGTGCACGCTGAATCACATTCTGTGGTGATTCTTACTTTTCCTATTTGGAAGAAGGATGTGCCCCTTTGTGTGTAAGCACAGGATTTGTAAAGCATCTGTGTGTGTGTGGAGATGATTTGTTCATATAAAATATGTTATTTCATGTTGTTTTTCTTAATTTTTAATGTTAATTTTTCTTCTAATAATATTTGAAATCTTTAGTTACAATATGAAATGTCTGAGGAGAGCTTTCAGTATCATCAGGGATCTCATGCACCCCAACAGTTTTTAATCATGGGCTACTGCCATATTGTGGCAATATTATTATTATTATTATTATTATTAATATTAATATTATTATTATTATTATTATTATTATATATGTATTAAGCAGCAAGTGAACAATTAGTTCTCAATATGTTCTGACCCCTTTATATCATAGCCAACATTACCTTTTTCAGCAATGTGTGCTACAATAGCTCTTTTGTGGAATTGGACCAGACGAGTTAGCCTTCATGCCCTAGGTGCATCAATGGGACTTGGGCACCCATAACCCTGTTGCTAGTTCATCAGTTGTCCTTCCTTGGACCACTTTTGTAAGGTATCAACCCGCTGTTTTGTAGATACTCTGACCCAGTCGTCTAGCCATCACAAAGTTGCTGCTTCCAACACTTTCTGCCTTATGTACCCAACCCCTTGACAGGTGCCATACATATAGAGTTATATACAGATTTATTTTTTAAATATTCATTGTATAAGTATATATAATCATATTTGACATTTCAGATAAAAAAAATCATTGTAACAGTACTCTCTCTCTCTCTCTCTCCTCTCTCTATATATATATATATATATATATATATATATATATATATATATATATATATATATGTACGGAGAGAGAGAGAGAGAGAGAGAGAGAGAGTACTGTTACAATGACTTTTTTTATCTGAAATGTCAAATATGATTATAAATATATTAACAGTCATTTTATGAACTGCTTGATTGTGTCCAGGGTGTACCTCTCCTTTTCCCCCATGTGCCCTGTGATAGGCTCCAGGTTCCCCGCGACCCTGTAAGATAAACGTATAGAAATGGATAGATGGATTGATGAACTGATTGCTGTCATCTGGTCAGTGTTTTATTATTGCCTGTTCTTTGGTCACCTAGTTCATTGGCCACACCCATTTCTACAATCTGTATCATATCTGTTCTATAGCCATGTCGAAGTCTTTTATGAGGCATGGACACATAATCAGGAAAGACTTCAGGGAATCTGAACTTTGACAGGGTTCATTTTATATTTGAAGGCACAATGCACTTGACTGGGAGACATTTCATCCTTGGTGAATTCTAAGAATGTGTTGGACATATGGAACTGCTGAAAAAGTGGAACGATACAGAACTGAATGCTTTTCAGTGGGATGTATGAATACCAAATGCCTTACAGGTGGAATGATAAAGAAATGAAACGAAAGCCAGGCAGAGAGAGACAGACAGAGTAAGAGCGATAGATATTACAGGTGCATCTCAAAAAATGTGAATATCCTGGAAAAGTTTTTTTCCCGTAATTGAATTCAAAAAGTGGAACTTTCATATATTCTAGATTCATTACAAATAAAGGGATATATTTCAAGCCTTTTTTTGTTTAAATCTTGATGATTACGGCTTCCAGCTCATGGAAATCAAAAATCCAGTATCTCAAATATATTAGAATAAAGAATATATAATACAGAAATATCGACCTGAGAAGAGTTATAATCAGCTAATTAACTCAAAACATCTGCAAAGTTTTCCTGAGCCTTTAATCTCTCAGTCTGATTCAGTACACACAACCACAATCATGGGGAAGATGAAAGTAAATTTTCCTGGAATTTCTGGAGGAAGAGTGGAGAGGAACAGAATCCAACTTCACATTGAAGTCCAGTGTGAAGTTTCCACAGTCAGTGATGATTTGGGGTTTCATGTCATCTGCTGGTGTTGGTCCACTGTGTTTTCTCAAGTCGAGAGTCAATGCAGCGTCTACCAGGAGATTTTAGAGCACTTCATGCTTCCATCTGCTGACAAGCTTTATGGACATGCTGATTTCCTTGTCCAGGAGGACTCAGCAAAACAGTGCCAAAACTATTAGTAACTGGTTTGCTGACCATGGTATTACTGTGCTTGATGGGCCAGCCAAGTCACCTGACCTGAACCCCATAGAGAATCTATGAGAGACACCAGACACAACAATACAGACGAACTGAAGGCCGCTATCAAAGCAAGCTGGGCTTCCTGAACACCTCAGCAATGGCACAGGCTGATTGCCTCCATGCCACACCGCATTGATGCAGTAATTCATGTAACAGGATTAAAGCCCCGACCAAGTATCGAGTGCATAAATTAACTTTTACTTTTCATTAAAAGTTTAATTTCAGACATTTCTGTATTATAAATTCCTTATTCTAATATTTGCAGATACTGGATTTTTGATTTCCATGAGATGTAAGCTATAATCATCAAAACAAAAAATGTTTGAAATATATAACTTATTGTGTAATGAATTTAGAATATATTTTTGAATTAAATCACGGGAAAAATGTACTTTTCCACGATATTCAAATTTCTGGAGATACTTGTCAGTTAGCCGTTAGTTAATGACTAACAGGGAGACAGACAAGAAAGTAGTGTGAGGTGGAGAACTTGTGAAACTGACAGAGGTGTGGAGAAGTTATAGACAAGTTATTCTAGTCACAAAGTGTTGACATAAGTATCAAAATAATCTGTCTATAGCCCTATTTGTGCAAGAAAAAAATACCAGGCCACAACATGAACGTGTAGCTATGAAACGTTATGATTACACAGTCCTAAATTGACGGTCCATTTTAGTGCCTTGAATGATGTGTGTGTGTGTGTGTGTGTGTGTGTGTGTGTGTGTGTGAAAATGTTACATATCTTCAGCATACTATTGTGCATATTCACCTTGCAGTATATTATTTAGTAACTACTATGAATTATTACTACATTTTAACTATAAAACAAAGGTATGTCATTATAGTTAAAAGTGAGGAATGTCTGAAGCTGCAAACATGAAAACCACAACAAAACTTCTTATTTACTTTTTATTGTCCAGTCTCATATAGGCTTCATTAATATTGACCACATGTATATAAAAGATAACACATAATAAAAAGTATAACAGCGTAATATTTTAGTGAAGTATATACAAAACCTTAACAAACACAAAGAAGAGATGCTGAGGAAATGAGGCTAAGAAGAGAACAAAATACTCAAATACAATTAAAAAAGAAATTGCTAAGAAGCTACAGATGGCATACAGTACAGCACCTACACCAACCCTTCCCATAAGTCACGCATGTTCACTAAACACGCTTATTCCTGTCAGAGCTTTACAGGATAAATTGACGTCAAAACATAGGACAAAATTTTGCAATTGACACAAGCTGATTTTATTATTTTAACCTCAGCATGACAACCTGACAAACTCGCTGGTTCACTACTTCAATGTCTCTACTTGGGATTAACGACTGGATTAAAAATCGAAGTTACACCAGTTTGTAAAAGTGCTCAGGATCCAGGGCTCGTGTATGTGTGTGCCTCAGAGTAAGGGATATGGATATAACATGAGACTATCCTGTATATATTAGTACATAAACAGTAAAGTATTCCAGTCTTGACATTTTTGCCCAGTCTTCCTTTTGAAAAGGTTCCATCCTGCAGCGTTTTAAACCCTAATATAACATGCCTAATCTCCCAGAATCCTCCTCGGTAACAGTGTCGACATCTGCAAACTAGACCGGCGTAAAGATTAATGTATCTACGGAAATACAAAACTAAACATGGACTAAACGTCATCTCTTCAACTTGCATTCAAACATGGAACAGATAATTATATGTAACATCCTACTGTATACTGACTTCTTATTAGTGGAATGTGTTTCGAATATTGCTTACATCCACATACATTTGGCCAATGCATGCGTATACATTAATGTGTAAGTTAATAAGCATGTAGTCTAAAGGTAACATGGATGATAAATGTGGCATGTGCTGGTTTCTGTCAGGAAGAGTCAGCCTTAACAGGGCTTAGTCAGGGAACATTAGTCAGGGAATCTTTCTGCTTTCGCTATTTGTTTACTTTGACTCTCTGACGTAAACTCTTGTGCACACGACGTCATCTGCAGTCATTGTCTGTAAAAAAAAATGTAAGGGAGGATTGAAAAATAAAAAATTAAGATACAGTCCTTAAAAAAAATGCTAGAATCAATCATATGCCATGGTGCTCTTTAAAATTTGTAATGCAAACATTACCAGGATCAGTTCTCCATCATTGGTCATTTCCCTGGTCCAGGAAGTCTTAGGGCCATCTCCTTTCTGAAGGGTTTGCTCACAGCTGATCTTACTGTCTGTCTCCCACAGAGGAAAGCTCTACGGACAGTGCCATAACAGACTCGTGTTATAATGAGGGGTGGAGGATGCAGAACAAATAAAATAACTCAAAGCAACTCAGTGAACTCCCACAGTGAAAAGTAGAGGAGGAGGAATTGGGGAAAGAGGATTTAGTGAGTAATGTGGTTATCGTGAGCATTTCAGAGTGTTTCATTTGGACATGGCGAAAGGAGCACATCTGTTCGGTTTGTGTCTGTGTGTGTGTGTGTGTGTGTTTGTGTGTGTGTGTGTGTGTGTGTGTGTGTGTGTGCAACTGTGTCTGGATGACTTGACAAAGTGATGTTTCTTAGAAGTGCCTGGAAATATGAAAAATGCAAAAGTGGGTCCAGATTGAAGGAAAAATAAAGCAAAAGGCTGAACGAGACACGAGAGAGGACAGGAGTGGGGCCTGATGTCTTAATGTTTTGGTTTGACACTTTTAAGGTTATGGCTGATCAGTGGACATTTTCCATTCTTACTTCTATGACATTCTCTAAAGTTCTAAGATGCAAAATTGTCATTATTGTGCCAATAAAGGTTTGTTTTATGATTACAAAATTACAAAGTAATCCCTGTGGAATGTTGTAACACATATTGAATATAATTTATTATATTTATTTATAATTTTAATATAATTTGAAAATAATTTTCATTTGTTTTGGAAGTGCTTTTCATCTTAGATCCATGCA
>JAFFST010052107.1:87861-97147 GCA_022414735.1 Noturus placidus
TGGTGTTGCTACACTGACACTGACACACACACACACACACACAAACCGACTCCGGTTATTCTGGTGAGAACAATGGTGCCATTTAACAGCATTTAATGAACTGGGGTCAGAGTACATGTGACTAGTCGGTTCTGATGCCCTCTCATTCATGCGCGCTCACACACACACACACACACACACACACACACACACTAAACCACAAAGGATTTCTTTGGTGTTCATACCAGACAAGAAACCATGCATAGCTACATGCACAGTTTTGAGCACAATGTTCTAAACACACAGAAGCAACGCAGAGGTGCAGTTCGTGACTTGACTCTATTGTGTCGAGGAAATCAGGGGAGAGAAGGTTTAGTATCAGACTTCTCTATCAATTTGCAAATGAGTGCATGTATGATAAAGACCCCCTACTCCACTGGGTGGTGGTGGGGGTGGGGGGGAGTGCCTGAGAAGGAGAAGATGAAGTTAATGTTTTGGGTGATGGTCTTGTTTCTCACTATTCTATGCATCTGTGCATTATTATTATTATCATTATTATTATTATTATTATTATTATTATTATTATTATTATTATTATTATTATTATTATCATCATCATTATAGTGTCATATTGGCTTACCCAACGCTTTTAGAAGCTCCTCGAAGTTTTCTGAGCTCTTCATCTTCCAGGTACCGGAGAAGTCAGGGATTTTGCGGTCCATGATGCTCTCTGATTCTGTCTTTCCCTAATTCACTCCTATAATTTATACCTAGAATCGTATTGAATTTTAATCAATATTTCCCCCCTAGTCTTTTGCTTCAAGCCCTGTTGTCTTTCCTCTGGTAAGATGTTCAAATCCTTGTTTCCTCTTTCCTTTTTATCGCTCGGTGAATAAATCGTTCACTGGCCAAAACTTGTATAAAGTGGACTGCACGAGCTGCAAAAGCCTCTTTTCCTCCACTTTAACCGCAAGAGCTCACACCTTTCAACCACGCCTAGCGAAGCAAAGAGCCAATCAGAACTAGAGACGATGACACTTGTCCGTCCCGGCCACGCCCCCATTTGGACACACTCTCTCTCTCTAGAGAGAGAGAGATAGAGAGAGAGAAAGCGCACGAGCGCCTTTATATTGAAAAGAAAAGATTCTACACGAATACGAGAATCTAAATGATAAGTTACTGAATAGACCAAATATGATTGTTTGTGAAATCTGCACAGCCATACATTTCTGTATTTTGTTATATAGGCTATATCAGGGCTCTGTTGTCTGACTTTTCCTCCTGACAATCACACTGCAGTCTGAATGCCATGCTCCTGGAAGGGCACTGTAGGGGAAGCTTTGTCATCTTGTCCCAAAGCATGGAGAATAGGTCATTTTGTGTACTTATGAAACTTCACAATTCAGTGCACGCAATGGACGCACCAAACTCTTTCTGATAGAGGATACACACATTCCATTCAGTGGACACTATTCTGATCACATGACCTTTCTTGCACGTGTTAGGATGTGAGTTCTAATTTAACTCTGGGTATTGAAAGAAAACTCGGGGGATCCTAGAAGATTCTGGGAGGTATGATTTACCCAGAAGGCACCGCGGTTTGGCCCCCATGCTGCTCTGACGGAATAAAGGCAAGAGGCCACAGGGGCAAGAATTTTATTTATTTATTTCTTTTTTTAAGCGGGTGAGGGTCTCTAACTTAATGAAGACACTGGACTGAGGAGATTGAGATGATGGATGATGGACGTTAGCAGTACAAAGAGGTCGTTAAACATTGACTTTTGATGGATAGTCTCGCGCACAATATTGAATGTCGAATTAGCGCGCGCGTTACCGGGGAGACGGCAACAGCCGAGGCTCCTGCTTCATGTGCGAGCTCAAAAATTGGGCACTTCCTGATGCTGATGCATTGGCCCACACACGTACGCACGCGCGCGCACACACGCAGCACTGAACAGGTATTTACTCTCGCTGGTGTTTGTACCCTGTGAATAGGTATATTCATTATTTTTAAAATGACAAATCGCACTACTCGTGTTACAACCAGCCTGAACCACACATCAGTGAGCTACACTCCACAACCCGCACACTATTACACAAACAAAGGCTTCATGTTCACACTAGTTCCTCCTTGTCCAACAACACAGCGAGTCAATGCTCTCAAATATCAGTGGGACTATCTACCTCTCTATCTCGTCTCCATCCACCCCCTCCCTCTCCCCGGAGACGAGACCAATCAGACAAGGTTTACAGGAAAATAAATGGAAATACTCATGTCTTATTGGCTGACAGTCCCTCAATTCTGCGAAACGCTAGCTCACACAGTCAGTGTGAGGGGAAAATGAATGTACACCGATTTTTATTTATTTATTTTCCCATCCATCTTCTATACCGCTTTTCAGGGTCACGGAAACCTGAAGCCTATCCCAGGGAGCATCAGGCACAAGGCGGGGTACACCCTGGATATGGTGCCAATCCATGGCAGGGCACAATCAAATACACATTCACACCCATTCATACACTACGGACACTTCTAGACACACCAATCCGCCTAACATGCATATCTTTGGACTGGGGGAGGAAACCGGAGTACCCGAAAGAAACCCCCGCAGCACAGGGAGAACATGCAAACTCCGCATACATAGGGCCACGGTGGGAATCGAACCACCAAGCCTGGAGGTGTGAGGTGAACGTGCAAACCACTAAGCCACCGTGCACATTATTTATTTATTTTTAACCAGCAAAAGGGGTTGAAACTGAAGCACTAATATTCTCTCATGCTGAGCAGGAAAACAAGGTGTAAATGTCTATATGAGTTCCAGTTTGCATGAACATGATATGAGCAGAGCATTAGGACAGATAACATACTTTGCATGGCACTGTAGCAGCTAAACCCATACAATGATAGATTAGCTGTGCCTCACCTTGCCTAGCGAGACCAAACCATCCTAGTCTCATATTAGTCACTGTCCTGAAAACAGTGATAACATCCGAGGAAAGTTTTATGATAAATCCATGTATGATCATGTCATACGTTGACAGGTAAATTACCACAGTTTCTGTATTTATAAAAACAACAACAACTTTAGGCTACTAGCTGAGCTGGGAAAGTTGAGCTGAAGAACTGACCATTATTTTTCTCAAGTTTTTGCTACATTTATCACTTAACTACCTGTACCACTGAGGTAGGAATTGTGGTTCATATCAAGTAGGTCAATCAGCAAGGTTTTTACAAACAGATTATGAACGTTTATTCAGTCACTGAGTAGTTTTCAACTCTCATTCTTGAAATTATGGGAACGTTAAGAAGACAGGGGAACATTAAGAGAATATTAGGGAAACGTTCTGCAAACCTAAAAACATTTTTATTTCCATAAAGAAAACCTTCCTGGCTAATAATAAACAAAACTTTAAAATGTATGTTCTGGGAACCAAAAGTTGTTAGCTGGGTTGAGATTTAGAAATTCTTCCCGTGTGGTCGGTGGGGGAGGGGAAGGGGGGTTGACCAAGAGGAGTCTCGCCTAAGGCACCAAAATGACCAGAAACGGCCCTGTACATGCTTTGTTCAGGTGTTAACTCTTTGGCTGCAGGCTCATTTCATGTGCTGTACTACAGTAAAAATGAATTACGATTACATCAGCAGCCCTCCCAAGTCATAAATACACACACACACACACACACACACACATTTGATGGTGATATATTCTACAGGGTGTCCCAAAGTTTTTTTTATCAGATAGTCTTTAAGAATGCCTTTACCAAAAGAAAAACGTGTTGTAATCATTCTCATGACTGGATTGGGGAAGCTGTTGCAATCACGAGTACATCTTTTGTATGTTTAATATCCTATGTACACAATATGGCCAAATGTATGTGGATATCTGACCATCACACCCATACTGTATGTGTTTTCCCCAAACTGTAGCCACAAAGTTGGAAGAACAAAATTGTATAGGATGTCTTTTTATGCTATAGCATTACAATTTCCCTTCACTGGAACTAAGAGGGCTAAACATGTTCCAGCACGACCGTGCCCCTGTGCACAAAGTAAAGTCCATGAAGACATGGTTTGCCAAGGTTGGTATTTAGAACTCAAGTGACCTGCATAGAGCCCTGACCTCATCCCCATTGAACATTTTTAGGATGACCTGAAACGTCAACTGTGCACTAGCCTTCCTCACCCAACATCAGTGCCTGAGATTACTAATGCTCTTGTGGCTGAATGAGCACAAATGTCCACAGTCAAGCTCCAAAATTTAGAGGAAAGACTTCCCAGAAAAGTGGAGGCTCTTATAACAGCAAAGTAGGGGACAAAGTATAGTGTTTCTAACTGCTAACAATGGCAATCTTCAACTGAGCAAATCCCCAGTCCCTCTAGTAATTCATGATTTTGCAGAGGAAGTTGTAATTTTTCAAAATAACTACAGATTTTCCTCTTATTTGGGCAAAGACGCATCATGTGACGTCATCACAACATGTATTAAGTCAAAGCCCTCTTTGATTCAGCTAAAAGGTCTAACCAATAAACATCACTGAGAAAGTGCAAAACTATTTTGTGCAACTGCAGTTTCAACAATCCAAGTTGTTTCCCCCCAAAAATGTTCAAAAATAACAATTTTTTTTTAAATGCAGCAAAATCAAGCGTTTTGGTCACAACAATCAGAAAAAAACCTTGCGAATTCCTGTACGGACTGAATCCCTAATTTGACTCTGACTTGATGGAACTTGAAGAAAAATAGCATCTTTTTTGAAGCCATTTGTTTTAGTTCTATAAAAAAACAGATAGGGGTTCCCTCAGAGGGACAACCTTTTGAGAATATAGGTTTTAAGCTAGAAGAACATTTAAATCTAGCACCCTATAAGGTTTTCCAGTGTGTCGCTCAGTGGTTCCTTTTTTAAAGGTTTTAAAGGTTCTATGTAAAACCCCACAACTGCATTTCCTTACTGGAGAGTGTCCCGAGTAGGACCACTTTAAGAGACTAATAACCATTAAATATTCAGAGAATCCCTGATGAACTTTAAAATAAATAAATAAATAAATAAATAAATAAATAATGAAAGAGTTTGCTGTTAGTGTTGTTGTAAAAGGTAGTTAACATTTTTATACAGGTCTATGTTTGTAGTTTATTTCTGATGTCAAGCTTTTGAGTGTGTGTTGTAAATTTTCATCTCTGAAGTGAGAAATTTATGAGGACCAGTTTGCCAGCCTCTCTACTAGCAGTACCTGCAATGATCTTTGCACAATGGGAGTCCTTTACCTGGGGTTATATTGTTCATAAATACCTGAAGGTGAGAGGAAGCAGAATGGCGAGTGTCGTCAGACAGTTACAGTCTGCCCTGTAGGTCTAATGAGCAGCACGGTCTTTCTCAATCTTCTTGTCGTGCTCTCATCTCATTACCCCTTTCTTCACTTCCAGTTCACCTCACCCACTTTCTCTCCATTGCTCCCTCCCTCCCACTGTCTCCACTTTTGTTCTTTTGTGATGCTGGGACTGCATTCCACAGGCACACTGCAGAGATGCTGGGACTGCAGGAAAAAAAGAGACTTGGGGGGAGGGGGAGGCGGGGACTGAGGCTTAGCTCATTTTTTAGTACATTGTTCTGGGCTTCAGAAAATGAGAGAGGGAATGATTCAGACCAGGAGATCAAAGACAGAAAAGGAATAGCAGTTAGAGGATGGGAGACAGACAGAGAGAGAGAGAGAGAGAGAGAGAGAGAGAGAGGGAGAGAGAGAGAGAGAGAGAGAGAGAGAGAGAGTCATTAGGGAAAGATGAGAGGAGCTTTACAAGCAGACAGTAAATATTTCTGAGCACTTTTCAGATAGGGATTAAGGTTTTGTTTAGTTCCGTTTCTTTGGCAAGAACTCGGCACGGTAAGTGATACTCCACTCAGGGGACTCACATAACCAAAAACACACATACCACCAACACATACGTATGTATGCACGCCTGCACACACTCAAACACACCCACATTCACAAACTGTTTCACATACTGACCAAATATGTGCAAATACATTCACATCAACATTGATACATCACAAGAATGTCCCCTCACACTAACCACGTTTGCCACACATACACTGGCACACACACACACACACACACACACACACACGCACACAGAGCACTGTTTCCACTGTTCTGATGAACAAATGTAATGTGGGGTTTTTTCCAGTACTAAATTAAACTCTGGGATGAGAGACGAATACATTTGATACTGAGCTATTTTAAACGGTGCCTAAGTGCTTTTTGTGGTGCCTCTGTAGCTTCTTCTCAAACTCAGAATGCACTGTGCATTTCTCCCATTCTCTTCTTTGTTCCTCTCTGCCATGCTTAAACAATATTACTGTCTTTTCTACATACACCTTCTATTATTCTCCCCCTCTCATAGCACCACTCTCTCCATTCCTCCCTCTATCCCTCACTCAGGCAAATCAGGCTGAAGCTGAGGAAGTTCAAGCAGAACCTCATTGCCTGGACGCCTATACATTTATCTCCCAAATCACTTCCTTCTGTGGTCTAATCTCCCCTTTTTCTCCCTGAGGTAACACACACACACACACACACACACACACACACACACACACACACACACACACACACTGAAACAACAACTTTTTGATTTGTGGTGCTTGTTAAGTTTCTGGATGCATTAAACTCATGCCAGAACAGGCACTAAACCTGACCTTGTACCCTCACCTTTGCCATCTGATCCCAATTTCTACCCACTTCCATTTCTCTCTGTCTCTCTTATACTCTGTCTTTCTCTCTCTCTCTCTCTCTCTCTCTCTCTCACACACACACTCTCTCTCTCTCTCTCTCGTTCTTTTCTTTCTTTCTATAAAAAAGGGATTTCTGAGTCATCATGAGTCACCATGTTTTGTTGAGTTTGATTCAAATTGCAGTCTAAATGATCTCTTTTGCATACACCATCCATCTAGGGCCCAGTCATTTGAGAACTACATGTGAGTGTGTGCGTGACTCAACATGTGGGGTGAGTTTTCTCCAGATGCCTGTGTTACTTGCCCAGTGGTTCCTTTTTTCCCTCCCTGTCCTCTCTTTTTCCTGGCCTTCTCCTGGCGGATCTAATTATCATACTCATTTATTATAAGAGAGAGAGAGAGAGAGAGAGAGAGAGAGAGAGAGAGAGAGAGGAGAGAGCAAGATAGAGGAGGGAGAGAGAGGTCAAGAAAGATGAAGGGGGGAATTCCCTGCTGGCACACCCATATACATTTAGATGTATAGTCAAACCCCATTTTCCCGCTTGACATGAGCAAACAGTGAATTCCCGCTTGCGACTTTCCTGTATTGGAGTGAGGGCTATTGTGAATGCCCTTATGACAAAGGCATCATAAACCCTCTGTTCTCTTCCAACTCCAATCAAACATCTACCAGAGCAATAAAACATGCAAAACACCTGCAACTAAAGGAGAATGTGGCAAATACACTGGAACAAAAGGGGAAGAGTAACCAAAGAGATAAAGAGGAAAAAATTAGGCACACAAAGATGAAAGATCTGATGGTGGAATGGGATTATCTCTCTTTCTTTGTCTCTCTCTGATGGGAATTTCAAAATCTTTCATCCTCATATTTGATGTTTTGTTAGTTTAGTTGTTTCCAATAAATGAACTCTTTCACCCTCAACAGCCCTCGGCGGCTAAGGCTTCTGAAGTCATGTGTGTGTGTGTGTGTGTTTGTGGTTTTGTGTGTGACTCGTCAAAGCTGCCAGTGAACTGTATCCTGGAAGCTAGAGCAGCCCTTGTGCTACTGATTACTGCATGTGGGTCAACAACCTGGCTGAAAAAAAAGAGTGTGAGAGAAAATTAATGGAAGGAAGAAATAAAGAGAAGAAGTAGAAAGCGGCCAGAGCAGAGTGTGATTGAGGTAGAATGCAGAGAGTTGATATAAAGAGAAAGATGTAGAAGAGAAGGAAGAATAGAGGGAATGTTTCAATAAACCTATGGAGGAAAGAATATAAAAGAAAAGCTGGACACGGCATTGAGAGGAGAAGTACAGACAGGCGACAAATTAAAGGAAAAAAGCCCACTTGTCTCCTTAAAGGGAAATCAATCCAACGTTATTCTGTCTGGATCACCTTTATCCTATGATGAAACATGTCTATCCTGATGGCTGGCCGAAGGGCATGAGGTCTTACAGAATGGTTTTAGGTGGAGAATGCACAATACAACCACCATCATCACTATATTTTGGAAGACTGCTGTCCAGCACAGTTCCAAAGGCTTGTAGAAACTACAGTCCCCTTCAAAACTGTTGGAATGGTTATTTTTGCTGTAGACTGAAGTATTTTGGGTTAGAGATCAAAAGATGAATATGAGAAGCGGGTTTAGAATTTCAGCTTTTATTTCCTAGTATGTAAATGTGCTAAATGACATACAACCTAGCACATTTTGTGTCAGACCACCTAATTTGTAGGCAAGCAAAACTATGACAGACAGGTGTTTCTTGTTACCCTGGTGTGTCCGGTTCGATTGATTGTTTCAACAATAAATAGCTCTGAACATCTACTCTTGGTTTCAGCCTGCAGTTTCACCTGTGAAGACTGCATTTGCTGTTAAAAAGGATAAGCCAGCATGAAGATCAGAGAGCTGTCTATAGGAGAAAAACAAGCCATTTTGAAGCTGAGAAAAGAGATCAAATCTATCCATGGTATTGAAAAAACAAGGGGCATAACCAATATAACAATTTGGAATGTCCTGAAAAAGAAAGAAACCACTGGTGTACTGAGCAACAAACAAAGAACGGGTCGGCCAAGGATAACAACAACAGCTGATGACAGAAACGTTGTGAGAGCTGTAAAGAAAATCCCTGCGAACATGTATAGGACAAGCTGTACCAAAAAAATGGATGGATGGATGTCAAGAAATCTGCATGGTGAAAAAACTTTCAAGGTGTACATTGAGCAGTACTGGACACATGCACTGTATGTGGAATATGAGAATATTATGTTCATTATGCCAAACCTACTCTACTAATCACTTATGTTAACTATGACCGGTCGATTTTAGTTATATTGCGTTACACAAGTTAGAAAATCTGGTTGCAGGTGTATAGGTCATATGTTATACAGTGCCTTGTGAAAGTATTCGGCCCCCTTGAACTGTTCGCCCTTTTGCCACATTTCAGGCTTCAAACATAAAGATATAAAACTGTAATTTTTTTGTGAAGAATCAACAACAGGTGGGACACAATTATGAAGTGGAACGAAATTTTTTGGATATTTCAAACTTTTTCAACAAATAAAAAACTGAAAATATGGCCGAGCAAAATTATTCAGCCCCTTTACTT
>JAFFST010052107.1:113349-123554 GCA_022414735.1 Noturus placidus
AAAATACAAAAAAAAAAAAAAAAAAAAAAAAGGGGGGGGGGGTTTAAATGGATAGTAATGACAGTCCACCTCTCCTTAATCTACCTCCAGTATAATAGTACAGTATAAAATAGTACTTTTTGTTGCATGATATTACTGTTCTTGTGCTGTTCTCTAAATTAAGAACTGACACATCCTCTTTTGAGAAAGTTATAGCATAAAAGCTTAACAGAAAACATTACACTCTGATAAGAGGAAGTTGTTGAAATGGAAAGTAGAAGAAGCCAAGTGGTCAAGAGAACTCAGTGGACATTAGCGGTCAGTCAGCACAGTCAACAAGACAGAGGTGCTTCGTCTACATATTACTCTACACTGGTAATGTACTTCTTTTTTGTTATTTACTGATGTAAATGCGATTTAAAAAAAAAACTGCAAGAAAGCAAGCAAGAAAAAAAGGAAATTCAATTCAGTCACATTTCTTTTTCAGACACAGGACCCATTATGTTCTTCTACATTGTATCTGCCTCTTTCTTCTGGGTACTTCTGGCTAATAAATTGACGACTACCTCTTCAGAGTTCAACCCTTACCCCTGCATGTATTCTGCCAGGACTGACGCTTACAAGACATTCCTGAATAAGCATGTACGTCCAGACGCCCCCAGAACCCTTGACCAAAACCAGTGGCAAGCTTTTATTAAAAATATAGGGACATGTGATCGAGCAATTCAGTCCTTCATCCCCTTCGACCAGAAACAACGTGTGGACAACGTCTGCTCTCCTTCAGGAGGTAAAACATACACTGGTGACCAGTGTGTCAGCAAACAGGAGTTCACTTTCACTACCGTATTCGTGGATAACAACTGTGTCGTATACAGAGTCCTCGAAGAGACAAAGTATCTTTTATTGGCGTGTGACAAGATCCAAGGTTACTGACATCCAGTGCATTTTCAACGCAATCCAAATAACATTGGACCAGACAACAATAAGCCAGACTGTAAAAATCCGTATTCTCAGAACCAGGCACAGTTAGTCTCAGCCTTCTAATACTCACACTGCAGTAATACTCTTTATGCCATCATCAGAATGATTAACTTGACATAGTCTTAAGGATTTATACAAAAACACAAATATAGCATCATGCCAATGAAACAGTAATACTTGCTGAGACACACTTCAGTGTAATCAAATACGAGTTTGTGTATATGATGTTACTGAACGCAATCGGTTCACATTTACTAATGACTGTATTAAGAGCAACCTTAGAATCCACATCACTGTATTAACTCTTGTCTTATAACCACAGCTGTATAATAATAAATACATGTATATGCAGTCAACTATCTACGCTTACTAGATATGACAGAATTGTTGCCATTTCTTTTATTGGTAACAATTCCTATTGGCATTTATCTTACTAATACTTATGTGAGCAAACAAGCTTATACAATATACTACAAAACACTGCAACTGTTTTAGAATATATTTTATTAACAAATCGATGGCAATACATTATATAGTTGCAATTACATATCATGTTGCAACTGGTCTTCTTGAGTTGTAGACCTTTATCCCGTTCTGCACGGAGGAACGGGCGTGTTTCGTTAGCAGAGCTCCAGTTGTTTGCTTCTCTCCACACAGATCCCTGTTGGACCAAACAGTCAAGAATTAAGCAAGGGCAATCTTCTTCAAACAAGTGAACTGACTTTTAATGGAAATTACTGTATATTACAACAGAAATAAAAATCATTATAAAGATAGAAGTTTAGGCTACACCGAATACTAAGTCATGCTTAGGCTACATTATGTAACTCTATCCTGTGGGTTAATTGTTAGCTTACGCATGTTTATGCAGGAGTCTGAAATGCTGAATATACAGTGATATGTGCAAAAATGCATACATTTTAAAACTCTTATTCTCCATATAACAGTCCTATTATTGGTATTATTGATATCTGATACTCTTTTAAAACCACGGTTTAAGTGGTGTCGCGGGACTATCGGGAATCCGTGATGTATATCCGGGATATTAGATTTTTATCATACAACATTTAGTCCACTCATTTAACTGGATGAGAAACATTCCAAGAGTGCTTATATTTACTATAACCACACTGCGAGGTTAAGATTCCCGGCGGTTTGATGACTCCACATTCCGAAGTGTCCTTGGGCAAGACACTGAACCCAATGTTGCTCCCGATAGCAAGTTAGCGCCTTGCATGGCAGCTCTGCTACCATTAATGTGTAAATGTGTGTGAATGAGACACAGTGTAAAGCACTATATAAATGCAGACTATTTAAGTTACAATAGTTAACATTAGCAACATTACCAGTGGACATGATAATTGATGCAGTTTTCATGAATATAACTTCTGACTTAAAATCTGAAATCTCGTTAGATGGAGATGAAAAGATAGAAAGGAAACCAATGTCAACGGAAGCACCTTTAACGGGAATGTACAAATAAATGTGAGCTAGCTAGCCAGGACTTTCAGTGAGTGTCACTTTTTCGGGATCTATTTCCATTCATGGAGCAAAAATAACCCAAATATTTGTGTCTGAAATGTCAGCGAGTTGATATTAATTTCTCATTTATAAAACTGTTGTATAAAAGCAATATCGTACTTATAATAGTGCCATTATACTGAATATCTGCGTGACTGTGATTAGCTATGGCCGAATCACAGCTGTGCCAATATTCAATACAAACCGGTATCAGTGGATTTTATTTAGTTATAACAGCTGTAAGCATTACTGTAACTGTAGAGGTAAAATAACTCAACTACATCTGGAAAGGTGAGGAATAAATACTTTTCAGGTTTGAATAAACTAATACAATAGTACAGATCAACTATGTTGTTCTTAAAATGAAATCTGTGCTGTGATCATAAGGGATCATTAGAAATTCTTTCACTCTTGAAGCAGTTTCAGTAGCACTGACGTTCGTGGTGGTGGAAGTGTTCGTATGTGAATCACCGTATGTAAGGCTCTATGTCCTGCTGTGTCCACTTCTCCCTCATAGCAAAGAGAGCATTAAAGCGCTCCAGTGTGTCCTCAGGCAGGTCCTCTACTCGCAACAGTGAGATGGTCTCTGGCCTCGAGCTGCAGTCCACCAGAGCTAAGCCCTGTGCAGAACACACATCAACCACACTATAATGAGACCTCTTACAGTGGAAGTTACACATATCACTGCCAAATGTGTGCATGTGCATCTTCTTACGCTGAGCTGGTCCAGTCTTGTGCTCACGCCCTCAGGAACGCTCTGCTGCCACACTACCTGAAACTCGGACAGGTTGAACTTAACAGCATTCTGCAGCAGCATTTGAGCCATGGCCCTGCACACTTTATCCTCATCCAGTGCATACATCACCTCTCCATCTGAGCAAAAGACAGAGAGTGATCAAGATGGAAAGACAGGAATGTTCACAGGCTCATCACTTTTACATTTAAATTGCTTGCATGCTGGACAATGTAGAAAAAAATAAAGTAATGCATTAAGACCATAGACTAAATTTACTGACCTTCGGTGTTATACCGTCTTCCGTAACAGTTGAGACAGTGCTCTATCATTGCTCTGAAAATGTCGCAGTAGAGTCAGTGCACATACCCTTAAACTACTAACTAAAATACGCAACAGTTGTTATTTTTAAATTACCTTTGAACTTATTTAAAATATAAACGTCAAACATAAATTTCAAATGACTTGTGGAAAATAACCGAATGACTGTTAATGAGAGTAATTTGTATGCCCGTATGTTTAAACGTTACACCATGTGAGCCCCAGTTGCACTCACTTAGGCTCTAAAGGCACCAGCTCCTCCAGACACACACTGAGAGGCACTTTACTCAAAGACCATGACTCTGAATCCACCAGCTGAGTCACATGACCCAGGAGCTTCAGCTCGTAATCAAAATCCAAAATCCGCCAGTATCCTGGAGAACAGAGTACACGCAGGCGTAAACACACTGGACTCAGAGTAGAACTTCTTTCAGAGTGATCTAATCTTCCAACTTTTAAGATTAGATAAAAACAAATACATCGAATCAGATGCTTCCTTTTCATTTCCACTTAGGTCACAATTTAAAAAAAAATATTGTAATAACATATACCAATGATATTTCAAAAAAGTGTTTATCACAATAACAATATTATATCTACTTTCCTAAACTTTAACGTACATCACAGTGGTTACCTAAAATACTCTTTGCGGCTTTAAGTGGAGATATACTGATAATCGGTTTTACAGATATTTTACCTGACATTTAAGCACTTTCCCATAATCGGACATCGGTTTTTATAATATCGGATCCACCCATAAATGAAGCCATCTTGTGGGCGTTTTGAGAATTGCATGCAGGACCAGGATTGCAACACTGAATCTGAGGCAAGACAGTCCACGTGTGCACAGGTAAAGTATACTTTCTTTGCTTTACTTAATACAAGAGCTGCACCGATACTAAATTTCTCAGTCGATACCGATAACCAATTATTCAGAGTGATATTGACCGATATCAATAAGCGATAATTCTGCCTTTTATACCTTCTTTTAAATTAACAATAATTAATTTCACAATTCTGAAAGAAATGCAAATAAAAACTTTTTTCTCTCCATTTCAACAAGTTGTAACTGGTTTCATAAACATAGTAACTTCACAGTAACTTGTCTCATAAACAGAAAACACATTACTCTAATTAACATTAACCCATAAACTAAATTCTGAAGATTAAAGTAAGATTTCTTAACTTATTGAATCTTATTAATTCATATTAACATTGACTGAATTCTAAAAAACCTCCTGTTAGTCTCACATTCACTCTCCACAAACAGAAGCATTTCTACTTCATCATTAAACATCAAACTGGTAATATATAATATCAACTTTTTATATTTAACATTAACTGGATATGAAATATACTACTCTACAAATATAATTTATGTGATTGTGCCCTGTGATGGATTGGCACCCTGTCCGGGGTGTACCCCGCCTTGTGCCCCATGCTCCCTGGGATAGGCTCCAGGTTCCCTGTGATCCTGAAGGAAGAATAAGCGGTATAGAAGATGGATGGATGGATGGGACAAATATTATTTTCTGTGCACTATATAATTTGTCAACTCATCTTCATTTAAATCTTTCAACAGTGTACTGGCCCTTTAATTCAGCTCGAGCAGTGCAGCAAAAATTTTAAAAATTAAAAAATAAATAATTGACTCGACGCTGTTTCACTGCTGCTCATGTCTGGTGTAAAATTTTTGCATTACAGACATTACAAACTGCAGTTTTGTCGAAACTGATGTGTTTTCGCACCCTCTTTTGATTGACAGGATATAATCGGCCCTGAACATTGGATGTTTCAATCGGCTGATTGCCCATAGTGGGAAAAATAGCCTTTAGCGGCCGATACATCGGTGCATCTCTACTTAATACATTTTATTTAACATGACATAATGCACAAATGAGATGTGTTACATAAACGCTTGATACGTAATATAAGCAGCTTGGTGCTAAGAAAGAGACAAACTCCCATAGTCAGGTAATCGGTTTACCTCATCGAAGCATTTATTTTTAAAAAAGCCGCTTTAGTAACAGTGCACTTTATTTTGGATTTTTTTTCTGCTGATTTTTTTTTAATACTTTTGCTTATTATTTTGGCCTTGGCCCACCCTGAAGATACGCATGGTTTGGTTAATTTGTACAGTTCTTTGTATATAATTGTCTGCTACAACAGTGGTTCCCAAAAATTTCCAGGGCAAGGCCCCCCAAATGGCATTAAGATTTGACCGAGGCCCCCTTTTTGCAAGATTTCTTTAAAACACATTAAAAATACAGACCTCTGAATATATCCCCCTTTTTTTTATTAATAATTACATCTTACATATTTACATTAGGAATTGATTGTGTGTGTGGTTGTCTGAGCGTGAGAATTTATTTTTCACACCAAATTGCTGAGGTCCCCCTGGCGCCCCCTGGCGGCCCCCACTTTGAAAACCACTGTGCTACAATATACTACAACCTTTTCCCACACAACCCTGGTTGTATTGTTATTCCTGGCTTCCCTTATTTAAAGATCAATCCAATTGAATCCCGAGCTGGTTACTCTGTGCAGCCCAACCTAGACTGGGCCATAACAATGTTCTTTCAGACTCGTTTATTTATTGGTGTATAAATAAGACTTTTATATATTTTTTTATATGTGAGGAGGAAGTGAAATTGACAAAATTGTTATATATTTTTTTTTAAAAAGGTCCAGTTCAGTGGTGTTATCATTGTGTCAAAAACAGAAGTAAAACAATACATAAATATCGGTTCTGCATATCGGGCACATAAACATGCAAATATCTGTATTGTTTATACAAAATCTATATCGGTCAATCACTAGCTTTAAGGATCTTCAGCGTCCTCAACAATACTGATAAAGCAATACTTACCATCAATTTTACATGCATGAATTCCTTGAAGGTAGGCCTCAATCTCATCTTGGCTTCCTTGTATTCTCTCTAGGATGTCCTCCATAGTATACTGAGAAAAATAAATACACCAATCAAGCCTGTATCCACTTGACTGCATCTAAATGGACACATTTAATACATTCAGATCTGTGTGTGTGAAGCATGTAAGTCATGCGATTGGGCCCGGTACCTTAATGAGCTCTGGAGACTCTTCTTGTGCACCGATCGGTGGGCCGTCGTATGGGTTCTCCATAAGCAGCTTCTTGAGTTTCTTTAACTTTGGTCGTTGGCATCTCAGCTCCCAGTAACTGTTAGCGCAACCCCAGATCTGACAACAGAAAGTGGTATTACATTTTGCATTTTTATTTCTCAGACACTTTTATTCAAAGCAACCTCAAAAGACAAAATACGATCTGAAGACCGCAACACTGTGCCACTTCACAGCTCCACAATTCCAGGTATATCCTGAGGTTACGGTCTTTATGGAGATTTGCACGCTCTCCCTGTGTATACATGGGTTTCCGCCGACATCCCAAATATATGCTGGTACATAGATTGATTACACTAAATTTCCTCTAAGTGTGAATAAGGTTTTTTTGTGTGCGTGCGTGCATCCAAGGTGTATTCCCACCATGTGCCCAGTGTCTCTGAGAAAGCTTTTCGAATCCACCATGACCCTGGCCAGGATAAAGTGTTTTCAGATTAATGAATGAATTAATATAATCCAAGCTACAGAAGAAACCAACAGTGAATGTCACATGACTGATAAAGTGCCAAGTAATACAAATAACCACAAGCAAATATCCTTGGTCACCTCTACGACATTCCACCATAATAGAACAGGCTAATGTACAAATACAGAGCTCACAGACACCACAGTGGCCACAACAATGTGACTTGGCTAAATCGATTCCCTTTTCATATTACAAGACCTTTTGTTCAATCAACCTTCATTTTATTTTTTTGAGTCATGCACCTGTTTTTAGACCTGAGAGGTTGGATTTCTTGTGACATTAACCAAATATAATGGAGATTAAACTGTTTCCTTGCAGGTAGGAGTTGGGTCTTCAGGGCTATAAGGCCTTACCTGGGCTTGGATTAACTTAGGATCTGATGCGTTGTCAGAGAGCTGCTCTGGAGTCCTACATCCGGGTAGAAACAGGAGCAAATTGGACGTGTCCGCTATTTTCAAATCATAGGTCTTGTCTTCACTGCACAGGACCGCATGCTCATCTTTGTCACCTCTGATTGTAAGACTGATAATAAAGAGGCACAACATATAGCAGTAATTGCAAACTTCACTCAGAACTTCTTTAGCTCAGTGCTTCTCAAAGTGGGGGTCAGTGACTATTTCTTTTGGACTAGTCACTTGAATTGAATTTGAATGTATATAATCCAATACGGTGTAGCGGTTTTCACAGTTATCATATGATTGAATGATGACCTCAATGCTGACTTTTTCAAAATATAGAAATAAATGCATTTCTGTCTGTTAACATCTGCTCGTCTTACTTTAGTGGTTTTTGATCTCTTTTGTGTCTGGCTGTGACTCCTCAAACGTTTATGTTGGATTTTGCAACTCACTCCTTCTAGACCCAGACTAAATCATATTACAGTAGTTTCTCTGTGCAGGGGATGCCGACCACACTGAAAACCTTTTGGCTGTGTAATCCGCTACCATTATAAACACATTACACTGCTACTTCTGCTGTCACACCGAACACATTAATAACGTCAACATACATGACGGCGATCAAAAACACAGCATTGCTGACCAGAACTAACGGAACAGCTATCTATTTGTTGCCGCACACTGCCGTGCTATTAGATGTTTTGCACTGTTTCTTTCAGCTTATCGATTTTCTGGAATCATCCGTCTCAAAAACAAGAAAAGGAAGAACATTTAAGGGATTTCATTTGTTTTTTTTTATCTTTGTTGGTCATATATGCATTTATATATAGAACAACAAAGCATCTGGGTGTGAATACAGAACATTATAACAGTTGAAGAGGAATTGTGTTGTATGAATGGAAAGGGCAGGGGTAAAAAGCCTTACGCATCTAATAAAGAGCCAGAGTATTATTAAAGTTAATAATTAATGAATTATAATATTTTAAAAAGCTGGATTTTCATCAAATATACCAGTCACGTGGTCTAGAGTGGTGACCACTTTGCCTGGTATTAGAGACTACATTGGGCAGAACTGCACAGCAAATGAAGCTCTTTCACGTGATGTAAAACTGAAAATGTATAAAACAGTATCAAATATTTCTGTTCATGATGCCTCATCAGCTAGTTCTCCGTACTATGGTGCACTTTGGCCATTTGTAAGTATTTGCTCCTGCTAGCTTTGATGGGTAATATGTACACTAGCTGTTGTTGCTAGGTAACTAAACCGTAGGTTGTATGAAGTCATTCTCTTATGTCAGTTACGTCACTCGAGACAACAGGACAAAACATTGCGCACCTCTTTCCTTCTTCAATGTGTTTACAAAGTGCATCGTCCAGTTCCATGAGGCAGTAATCTCCGGAGGAAACATTGTCGCTGAACGACAGGCAGTGTGTTACCGGGTGCAGATCCTCTTCCTTTAGCTTCGCAACGTGTAGCGTGGCCTGAACCTCCTCTAATGTCCGCATCGCGTCTCCTCCTCGTCCAACGCTCTGATACGGAGGCTTTACTTCGCTGCTCAATCAATCAAAACACTGCAATGAGTATCAAAGCTAAAGCTAATGCTAATCTTCTTCGGCTTGTTATGAGCTCAATTTTCCCGCAATATTGTGACACATTTGGCCAGGGTTGCCAGGTCTCTGACAAAAGCAGCCAAACTCTAAAACGATATACTTAATTACGTACTTACTTATTTAAGTACTTAGCCACTTACTTACATATTTACTATCTTACGTATTTACTTACTCACGTACCTACATACTTACTTACATATGTACTTACTTATGTACGTACTTACTTACGTACTTACTTATTTAAGTACTTAGCCACTTACTTACATATTCACTTATGTACCTACTTACTTACTTATGTATTTACTTATTTACTTACGTACTTGCTTATTTACTTACGTACTTACTTATTTACTTACGTACTTACTTACTTATTTAAGTACTTAGCCACTTACTTACATATGTACTTACTTATGTACGTACTTACTTACGTACTTACTTATTTAAGTACTTAGCCACTTACTTACATATTCACTTATGTACCTACTTACTTACTTATGTATTTACTTACGTACTTGCTTATTTACTTACGTACTTACTTACTTATTTAAGTACTTAGCCACTTACTTACATATTCACTTATGTACCTACTTACTTACTTATGTATTTACTTATTTACTTACGTACTTACTTATTTACTTACGTACTTACTTATTTACTTACGTACTTACTTATTTACTTACGTACTTACTTACTTAAGTACTTAGCCACTTACTTACATATTTATTTACTTATGTACGTACTTACTTACGTACTTACTTATTTAAGTACTTAGCCACTTACTTACATATTCACTTATGTACCTACTTACTTACTTATGTATTTACTTACGTACTTGCTTATTTACTTACGTACTTACTTACTTATTTAAGTACTTAGCCACTTACTTACATATTCACTTATGTACCTACTTACTTACTTATGTATTTACTTATTTACTCACGTACTTGCTTATTTACTTACGTACTTACTTACTTATTTAAGTACTTAGCCACTTACTTACATATGTACTTACTTATGTACGTACTTACTTACGTACT